>CAUYLG010042241.1:0-20175 GCA_963573385.1 Cacajao melanocephalus
CACAGAAATACAAACTACAATCACAGATTACTACAAACAACTCTATGCACATAAACCAGTAAACCTGGAAGAAATGGAAAAATTCCTGGACACTTGTACCTACCCAAGCCCAAACCAGGAAGAAGTTGAAACCTTGAATAGACCAAAAAAAAAAAAAAAAAAAAAAAACGGGCTGAAGTTGAGGCAGTGATTAATAGCCTACCAACCAAAAAAAAGTCCAGGTCCAGATGGGTTCACAGCTGAATTCTGCCAGATGTACAAAGAGGAGCTGGTATCAGTCCTTCTGAAACTATTCCAAACAATACAAAAAGAAGGAATCCTTCCCAAATCATTTTATGAGACCAACATCATCCTGATACCAAAACCTGGCAGAGACTCAACAAAAAAAGAAAACTTCAGGCCAATATCCATGATGAACATAGATGCAAAAATCATCAATAAAATACTGGCAAACCGATTGCAACAGCACATCAAAAAGCTTATCCATCATGAACAAGTATGCTTCATTCCAGGGATGCAAGGCTGGTTCAACATACACAAGTCTATAAACGTAATCCACCACATAAACAGAACCAAAGACCAAAACCACATGATTATCTCAATAGATGCAGAGAAGGCCTACGACAAAATTCAACAGCCCTTCATGCTAAAAACTCTCAATTAACTTAGTATCGAAGGAACATATCTCAAAACAATAAAAGCTATTTACAACAAACCTACAGCCAATATCACACTGAATGGGCAAAAACTGGAAGCATTCTCTTTGAAATCCGACACTAGACAAGGATGCCCTCTCTCACCACTCCTATTCAATATAGTATTGGAAGTTCTAGCCAGAGCAATAAGGCAAGAAAAAAACAAAAAGGGTATTCAATTAGGAAAAGAGGAAGTCAAATTGTCTCTATTTGCAGATGACATGTTTGTATATTTAGAAGACCCTATCCTCGCGGCCCAAAATCTCTGTAAACTGATAAGCAACTTCAGCAAAGTTTCAGGACACAAAATCAATGTACAGAAATCACAAGCATTTCTATACACCAATAACAGATTAACAGAGAGCAAAATCATGAGCAAACTCCCATTCACAATTGCTACAAAGAAGTAAAATACCTAGGAATACAACTAACAAAGGATGTAAAGGGCCTCTTCAAGGAGAACTAGAAACCAATGCTCAAGGAAATAAGAGAGGACAAAAACAGATGGAGAAACATTCTATGCTCATGGTTAGGAAGAATTAATATCATGAAAATGGCCATACTGCCCAAAGAAATTTCTAGATTCAATGCTATCCCCATCAAGGTACCAATGACCTTCTTCACAGAACTGGAAAAACCCACCTTAAACTTCATATGGAACCAATAGAGAGGCCACATAGCCAAGACAATACTAAGCAAAAAGAACAAAGCCAGAGGTATCACGCTACCTGATTTCAAACTATACTATAAGGCTACAGTAATCAAAACAGCATGGTACTGTTACCAAAACAGAAATACAGACCAATGGAACAGAACAGAGGCCTTGGAGGCAGCGCCACACATCTACAACCATCTGATCTTTGACAAACCTGACAAAAACAAGCAATGGGGAAAGGATTCCCTGTTTAATAAATGGTTTTCAGAAAATTGGCTAGCAGTGTGCAGAAAGCAGAAGCTGTACCCCTTCCTGACACCTTACACTAAAATTAACTCCAAATGGATTAAAGACTTAAACGTAAGACCTACCACCATAAAAATCCTAGAAGAAAACCTAGACAAAACCATTCAGGACATAGGCATAGGCAAGGACTTCATGACTAAAATACCAAAAGCTTTGGAAACAAAAGCCGAAATAGACAAATGGGACCTAATTAAACTCCAGAGCTTCTGTATAGCAAAAGAAACCATCATTAGAGTGAGCCGGCAACCAACAGAATGGGAAAAAACTTTTGTCATCTACCCATCTGACAAAGGGCTAATGTCCAGAATTTACAAAGATCTAAAACAGATTTATGGGAAAAAACAAACAAACCCATCCAAAAGTGGGTGAAGGATATGAACAGACACTTTTCAAAAGAAGACATATATGAGGCCAACAAACATATGAAAAAATGCTCACCATCACTGATTATTAGAGAAAAGCAAATCAAAACCACATTGAGATACCACCTTGTGTCAGTTAGGATGGTGATCATTTAAACATCTGGAGACAGCAGATGCTGGGAGGATGTGGAGAAACAAGAACACTTTTACACTGTTGGTGGAAGTGTAAACTAGTTTAACCATTGTGGAAGACAGTGTGGCAGTTCCTCAAGGACCTAGAAATAGAAATTCCATTTGACCCAGAAATCCCATTACTGAATATATATCCAAAGGATTATAAATCATTCTATCATAAAGACACATGCACATGTATGTTCATAGTGGCACTGTTTACAATAGCAAAGACCTGGAACTAACCCAAATGCCCATCGATGATAGACTGGACAAGGAAAACGTGGCACATATACACCATGGAGTACTATGCAGCCATATAAAATGATGAGTTTGTGTCCTTTGTAGGGACATGGATGAATCTGGAAACTATAATTCTCAGCAAACTGACACAACAACAGAAAATCAAACACTGCATGTTCTCACCCATAGGCAGGTGTTGAACAATGAGAACACATGAATACAGGGAGGGGAGCATCACACACTGGGGTCTGTTGTGGGGGCAAGGGAGGGACAGTTGGGGGATAGGGATACTGGGGAGGGATAACACAGGGATAAATGCCAGATGTAGGTGACCTGGCGATGGAGGCAGCAAACCACATTGCCATGTTTGTACCTATGTAACAATCCTGCATGATCTGCACATGTACCCCAGAACCTAAAGTACAATAAAAAAAATCAATAGCAGAAGGATAACTGGAAAATTCACAAATATGTGGAAATTAAACAACTCATTTGATCAACCATGGGTCAAAGAAGAAATCAAAGGAAAGTTTTTTTAAATCTTCAGATAAATGAAAACAAAAATACCACATACCCTAACTTACCCGATTCATTAAAAGCAGTAGTAAGAGGGAAGACTACAGCAGTAAATGCCTATGTTTAAAAAGAAAACAAATCTCAAATCAAGAACCAAAGTCTATACTCATGAAACTAGTAAAAGAACAAATTAAACCCAAAATTAGCAGAAAGAAGGAAAAAATCAATATTAGAGAATAAATGAAAAAGAGCATAGAAAAACAATTGAACTAAATCAACAAAATTAAGAGATGGTTTTCTGAAAAGAAATAAATTTGACAATATTTTTGCTAAACTAAAAAAATGAGAGAACATTCAAATAAATAATTCAGAAATAAAAAGGAGACAATAAAACTGAACTCGTAGACATAAAAATGGTAATAAGAGACTACTATAAATGATTATATACCAGCTAATTGAATAGCCTAGGAAAAAAATCAATGGATACATTCCCAGAAACAGCCAACCTACTAAGATTGAACCATGAAAAAAATACAAATTTTCAACAGACCTATAATCAGCAAGGAGATTGAATTAGTATTCTAAAACCTCCCAACAAAGAAACTTCCAGAACCTGGTGACTTTACTGGTGAATTCTAATATACACATAGATTACAATTAACATCAAATATTATCAAAATCTTCCAAAAACTTGAAGTGGATTGATCACTTGCAAAATCATTTTTTGAGGTGAGTATTATCTTGATACCAAAGCTAGTAAAAGGCACCAGAAGAAAAGAAAATTACAGTTCAAAATTCATGATAAATATGGATTCCAAAATCCTCCACTATTATACTAGCAAACTAAACCCAACAGCACATTAAAAGGATCATATGCCATAGCCAAGTGAGATTTAACTTTGGAATGCAAGGATGATTCACTATATAAAAAATAATAATAATGGGATATACCACATTAACAGAAAAAAAATAGAAGTCACAAGATCATTTCATTAGAAACATAAAAATCTTTTAACAAAATTTGACATCTTTTTACACTTCCCCCCAAAAAAACCTCTCAATGAACTAAGAATAGAAATAAATGACTTTAACAAAGAAAATTTCATATACAAGCCCACAGCTAACATTATACTCAATAGGAAAAACATAAAGTTTTTCGTCTAAGAACAGGAAACAAGCAGGATGCCTACTCTCTCACCATTTCTCAACATAGTACTGGAAGTTCTAACCAGATATATTAGGCAAGATCAAGAAGGAAAAATCTTTCAGATGAGAAAAAACGAAGTAAAATTTTCCCTGTTTACAAGTGGCATAATCTTCTACCTTCTATACAAAAAACTCCAAAACCTCCATAAAAAACTTGGTACAAACTAATAAACAAATTCAGTAAAGTTGCAGGATGCAAAATCAATAAGTAAAAATTAGTTGCATTTCTATACACTAACAATGAATTATCTGGATGGAAATTAGGAAAAGAACCACACTTAGAATAGCATCAAAAAGAGAAAAATACTTATCAATAAAGTAAGTAGGTGGAAGACTTGTACATTGAAATCTATTAAACACTGAGGAAAGAAAGTGAAAGAGACAGAAACAGGTAAAGAGATATTCCACCTTCATGGCTTGGCAGATTTAATGTTGTTAAAATGGCCATATGACCCAAACTTATCTACAGATTCTATTCAATCACTACTAAAATCTTAATGACATTTTTCACAGAAATAGAAAAAATATCCAAAGTTTATATGGAGCCACAATAAAACACCAGAAAGCCAAATCACTCTAGAAAAAAAAAGAATGAAACTGGAGACATCACACTTCCTGATTTCAATATATATTACAAGACTATGTTAATTAAAACAATATAGGATATAAAATTGGGAAAGAACAGTCTCTTCAACAACTGATGTTGAGAAAACTGGATATCCACATGCAAAAGAATGAAATTGGACTATTATAACACAAACAAAAAAAAAATCAACTAAAAATGACTTAAAGACTTAAGTGTAAAATCTCAAATTATAAATCCACAAGAAGGAAACATAGCAAAAAAACATTATGACATTAATCTTAGCAACGATTTTACGTACATGAAACCAAAAGAACAGGCAACAAAAGCAAAATAAACAATTGGGACATGATCAAACTAAAAGCTTCTGCACTGAAAAGGAAATTATAAACAGAGTGAAAAGATAACCTAAAGAATAGGAAAAAAAATGCAAACAATATGTCTGATGGGGGTTTAATTTCCAAAACATATAAGGAACTCCTACAACTCAATAGCAAAAAAAGGCTAAGCACCCAATTTTAAAAATGGGTTAAAGACTTTAACAGACGTTTCTTTAAATAAGACATACAAATGACCGATAGGTTTATGAAAAGATGCTCAAAGTCACTAATCATCAGGGAAACGCAAATCAAAACCTCAACCTGTCATGATAGCTATCATCAAAAAGACAAAAGACTCCCACCAACAGTGTAAAAGTGTTCCTATTTCTCCATATCCTCTCCAGCATCTGTTCTCTCCAGATTTTTTAATGATTGCTATTCTAACTGGCGTGAGATGGTATCTCAATGTAGTTTTGATTTGCATTTCTCTAATGACTAGTGATGATGAGCATTTTTTCATATGTTTGTTGGCCTCGTATGTCTTCTTTTGTAAAGTGTTTGTTCATATCCTCCATTTGACCCAGCAATCCCACTACTGAATATATACCCAAAGGATTATAAATCGTTCTATTATAAGGACACATGCATACGAATGTTCATTGCAGCACTATTTACAATAGCAAAGACTTGGAACCAACCCAAATGCCCATCAATGATAGACTGGACAGGGAAAATGTGGCACATATACACCATGGAATATTATGCAGCCATAAAAAATGGTGAGTTCGTGTCCTTAGTAGGGACATGGATGAACCTGGAAACCATCATTCTAAGCAAACTGACACAAGAACAGAAAATCAAACACCACATGTTCTCACTCATAGCTGGTGTTGAACAATGAGAACACATGGACACAGGGGCAGAGCATCACACTCTGGGTCTGTTGGGGGGAACTTGGGGAGGGACAGTAGGGGATGGGAAGTTGGGGAGGAATAACATGTGGAGAAATGTCATATATAGGTGATGAGCAGGAAGGCAGCAAACCACATTGCCATGTATGTACCTATGCAACAATCTTGCATGTTCTTCACATGTAACCCAAAACCTAAAACACAATAAAACATATATTAAAAAAAAAAAAGACAGAAGACATAAAGTACTGGTGAAGATGTGAGGATGTCGCCACCCTTCCACACCACTGCTAGGAATGCCAAATGGTGCAGCTGCTATGGAACACAGTATGGTCATTCCTCGAAAAGACAATGAAAATATAAGTATGATATGATTTAGCAATCTAATTTTTAGTTATTTCTCTAAAAGATTGAAATCAGAACTTTGAAGAGGTATTAATACTCCCATGTTCACTCAAGCACTAATCACGATAGTTCAGACGTAGTAACAACCTAAATGTGCGTGGATGGTTGAGAAAATGTGAGATATATGTGTGTGTGTGTGTGTGTGTGTGTGTGTGTGTATACACTTATATACATATATATTATAATATTTTATAATATTATTATATTATTAATAATATTCAGCCTTCAAAACTAGAAAATTCTGTAATATGTGACAACATGTATAAATTCTGTGAACATGATGCTAAGGAAAATAAGCCAGGAATATGAAAACAGATTTTGCATGATTTCACTTATATGAATACGAGATATTTCAAGTAGTCAGACTCATAGAATCAGAGTGGAATGAATAGTGGTTGACAGGAGCTGGAAGTAGGAGAAAAGGAGAGTAGGGGGTTGTTAACATGCAGAAAGTCATGCAAAATGAATAAATTCTAAAAATCAGCTAAGCAACATTGTACCTATAGTTAACAAAACTATGTTGTGCTTAAAAATTTAACAGGATAGATCTCATGTTGTGCACATACCACAATAAAATAAATTTTGAAAAAATGCAATATGTTCTAATTGATTCATCAGTCTAACAAATGTACCACACTAATGCCACATGCTAAAGATAGAAAAAACTGCATGTGTGGAGGAGTTGGAGTATATAATAACTCTCTGTACTTTCTATTCATTTTTTTTCTGTAAACCTAAAACTGCTCTAAAAATAAAGTTTCAACACAACAAAATGTGCAACTGGAGGGCTTGTTCAAATGCAGATTACTAGGCTTCATCCTCAGAATTTCTGAATCAGTTTTTCTGGATGAGACTTCACAAGCTGTATTTCTAACAAGCTCCAAGGTGATTTTAACGTTGCTGACTCTGTGATGGTACTTTGAGATCTCATGCTTTAGAAGAACTTGATTCACTGAAAATGTTAAAGTAGCACCTTGACAATATGAGAAAATTTTAGGGAGGTAAGTATAGCCACAGCATGCAATATAAATATTGGAGTTTAATACAAGATGAAATTTAAATTTTAAATGTAATTGGTGAAATTAAGAGAGGTGGAATTAAGAAAAAAAATTAATTGGTAGAATTAAGAAAAGATGGTACAGTGGTAGACTCAATGGCATTTAACCAATCATTTGGATGTAGGAGTAAAGGAAATGGAAAGGAAAAATTAAGTGGGTTTCAAAGCGGGAAAATCTGGGAGAATAATCCTGCCATAAATAGTAATAGAGAAGATACATGGAGAAACAATTGAAGAGGAAATAGCATGGATTTGGTTTTTATGTGCAGAAGAGGGAAAATACACATCTGCTAGTATTTAACCTTTTAATCGCAATCACTCACTAGAGATGGCTTTGTCCTTATACAAATACATTAATAATTGTCTTTTCAAAAACTTACATTTAATTTCTAGTTTAAGCTTTAAAAAAATTAAAGTAGAAAGATAATAGCATCTCTAAACTGAGAAAATAAATCTCATATTCTTGGACTTAACTAAGGCAGGTACTCATCTATCCAGTATTAAATATAATAAAGGATTCAAAGTCCAAAACATTATTGGGAGTTTCTTTTCCAAATAATTTCCTTGACTATTTTTTTCATAAAGTCATACTGGACCTTTCTGATAGATGTAAAGAAAGCATTGTGTTTAAATGCTTTATCTATGCTGGCCCATTTCCCCCAAAATTGACTGCAAAATCCTACATGGCTTCCCTGGCAAGGACTATATTTAATGTTTTATTTGGAGTTTTTGTTGTTTTATCTGACACAATGCAGTGCTGTGATCATAACTGCATCATCCGTATATGGTTGGTTAAAATGAAAATGTTTAACAAGAACTATAAGGAATCTCTTCTTAATAACTATCTAGTGCTTGAAAACTGACACTAAACTTTTGACCTTCTATATTGCTCAATTTCTCTAACTCGTTTTCTTTAAATAATTGTATTTTCTCCCATTTTTCATGATATGAACTGTGCTCAGTTTCTATCAGTTTCTATAACTTTTCTAAGCTACATGGAAACCAGTACGAAATGAAAGTCTGATTAATGTCCAGTGAGGGTTACAGATATGCACCTATGTTAATAATTAATTAAATTGAATTATCATTTTATGCTTAGCCTAACTGATTCAGTTTAGCTCTTTTTCTAATGATTGAAATCTGGATTATATTTACCTGAGGTCTGTATATATGAGGTTACCATTGATGCTCAGTAATTTTCTTCCAGAAAAACAACCACCACCATGCATCTAAACAAATTAATTTGTAAGTGAATCTAATATTTCACAATTGTCTTGAGTGATATAATATTCAATATTGGCTTACAGAAATTAACTTAATTTGACAATTGGAGCTACCTGCATATTAAGAAAGAATGGATACTCCTATTTTCATTATTTAGAGGAAACTGAAGGGACACAAAATTTATGGTTTACCCAATTTCGTAAAACCAGTGACAGCAATAAAACCAAAATTCCATATGCCAGTACTCTTTGTGGCCTACTCTGCTGTCGTCACACATTAGGTAGTAACACAGGACTGTTAACTGTAGTAAGATATTGATAAAGGCTGGCTGATTGTTTATGACATTAAAGTTACTGAGTGTTGATCAGGTCAATTTGATTTATGTCTCACTTTAGTTTGTGTACCCAAGGACTACTGTAACGATTAATCACAAGGATAAAGAACATGTTACTTTATATTTGGTAAAATGCATTACACACAGTTTATAATTCTTGAGATGCACTTTTCATGTCTCAAATGCCCTTACTTTCAGTTTTAATCACTTCACTTAAAGCTTTTCTTACCTTGTGATGTTTTAAAAATCACCAGTCTTGGGTACATTTACTTTTCTAATTCATTTATTAGAAATTTTTAAAATCGTTCTTAGAAGTTTTAATATCTACCACAATGGGATCCCCTTTTTTTCCACAAAAATATAAGTTTCTGGCATCAGTGTCACTCATAGCTCTACTATGTATTTTCTGTGATTGCCCATAACTTCTTTTATGGCCCACTAAAATGCATAAATGAATTAACATCAGAGAGTTATCCATAAATTAAAATTCTATAGAATGGATGCAATCAACATTATATAATTTTAAGGGACTTGGATTTGCTGCATTTGCCACATTGAGCCTCTGGAGCTGTTTTATATCCAGTATTGATGGGCCTTAAGCCAATCATATAGCAAAGCAAGGGAGACTTAGTATCCTTTTCCTATTTTTCTAATATACAAAACAATATGCAATCCTATCTGCCTTTTGACATATGGCATCAATGTTTTGTACTCTGAGCTTCATTCTCCAGCATTGTACTAGAAAGATTAGTTCAATGTGTAAGGTCAGAGAAAATCAACCATACTCAATAATAAAAGTGGCAGGGCCAGAAGCACTCAGTCCAAAAAACTGTACATTAAAGTCATTAGTGTGCTATAGAATAAAAATGCTAAACACATTAACATGATAAAGTAGGCACAGATAGTTATTTATTATTCCTCTCCTATGAGAAGATAACAGACATTCCTAACACGTTGAACTGAGAAATAGATACATGACTGCAAAGTTAAGTAGGGCATGGGGGCATCAATAATTTGTTCAGTTAAGGATGGTAAATTTTGTACATGATGAAGGATCATTAAAAAAAAAACTCATTACGGTCAAGAAAAGCATTCTAGGACATCTAGGGATAGTAAATGTATCCATTTCACTATTTTTAATGGTAAGGATATGGGCATTTCATCAGTAATTTTGTATCATTTATACAACTACCATACTTTGTTATTGAATCTAGATCTCTGATTTGTTAACATTTTCTTACACAGGAAGGCAACAAAAGGAGAGGCTCATCAAACTGCAAGAGTTCAGAACACAGCTAGCTTGGGATCACTGAAGTTTTAAAGTTTAGCCTCCACAGAGTATTTATGGAGTTTAGATAACAGCTGTCTTCCTCAGCTGCCAGTGTATAACTACTTGAACTGAACAGGTATGAGTTTCCTGGAAGAGAAGATGCTTCTGAGATTCAGTGAAGTATGTGCTTGACTAAGAAAAAAATTGCTGGAAAGTACATTAAAAAATAAAAAGCTATGGACAAGTAAAGCTACATTGTGGTAATTGATAATTGAGTTGCTTACAGAAATCAGTGTGAAACTAACAAGTATCTATAATCTTTATCTTGGTATGTACAAATTGTTACATTCCGTTCAGTGGTTTCCTGTGTGTTTGGGGACTTTTGATTAGAATGAAGAATGGAATATGTCTTACTTATCTACTCTTTTGGACAAGAAACTTATCTCCCCTGCTTCTTCTCTCACCCTTATGGTGAATTTGATATTTCCTTTTTTCCATCTTTTCCTTCACTCCTCTTCTTTCTTCCTTCCCTCCCTTCACTCCTCCCTCCCTCCCTCCGTCCCTCCCTCCCTCCCTCCCTTCCTTCCTTCCTTCTTTCCTTCCTTCCATCCATCCATAACTGATAACAGGCTACATTTTGCTGCAATAAATAATAAACACTGAAATCTCAGTGGTTTAATAAACACAAATTTATTTCTTCCTCATGGTACATCCCAATAGGTGTTGGGTTGTTAATCTAGATGGTATTGGTACTCAATGTGGTGATTTACGAATCCATGTTCCTTTTATAAAGTGACGAAACAATTTAAAACACATGACCTCCCAGATTGCCATGGTACAAAGTAAAAAGAATGTAGATAAATTGTATAGGCAGTTTTATGGCCACATTTTAGAGTGATATGACCTTAACTGAGCTATGAAAGAGGTTGGGAAATACAATCTTATCAAGAAGATGAAGCAAATAAAATTTGGTGCAAACATACCATTTTCTCTGACACAGTATCTATTTACCCACAGATTTTCTTTGCTTCTCTATATTATTTTAGCCAATAGTACATATTCTGTCTTTGCTACTAATTTGTTACCATGATGTGAACCTTAGTAACAAAGAGCTTAGCACTTTGTAGATGTATGTATGAATGGATGTATGAAAAATAGAGAATAAATATAAACATCCCAAATTCACTCTCATTCTAATTTTGTATCTTCTGGGATTCCTAATTTGTGCTCTAATCTCTGTTTTTAATATTAATGTATGAATTAATTACTAGGACATGGAAATATCACTTTTAGTACCTATGATCAAAATATCAGAACAAATAGATCGTAATTCTCCTTTAGTTATGTTTCACTAATAATCCATTAAGAAAAAAAAAAAACTTCTAACCATGTTCTATTGCCTAGTAATCACCTACTTATCCACATACTGAATCATGTATCAAAACCACGATATTGAACATATTCTTCAGTGTTTGAAGTCTTGAGCGGGTCATGTCTTACTAGAGGAAAGGTTTATAGGATCTGATACATTGAAGAAATAAATATAACAATATGGGGAGAAAATTAGTATAAAATACATGTGTAAATTCCAGTAAGTTTGATTTAGAAGTCATGTAAAGAATACAGAGGGTACATGGACATAAGTACTTAGAAAATTTTAAGTGTGTGCCAATATTGTCTTGGTCATCAATATAACTAGAAAGAATGTATGTGGTCGAATGACGAAATGAGATAAAGAAGCCTCAATTATGTCCAAAGATAAGCCAAGGACATGGCAAGAATCTGGACAAGTAAATTTTCTCAAAGAAGATTTAACTATGTATGTTTAGTTCCTAGTTACCATGGTTATAGCCTGGCATTATATTCATATTATAATGAGAAAATCCACATGCTGATGAGGTTAACAGTAAATAGGACGGTAGCCAATACTTTAGTCTCAACTTGGGGGGTTATTAGGAGGCAGGTGAGATTTGAGAAATAGAAAACAATTGAAATCATAAAGGGATGGTCTTGAGCAAAAGGCGGTATAGAAATCTACATGCTTAGTTATCTGCGTAAGTTCAGCAGACCTTTCTTTCTCTAATCTGGTAAATATTTAAATGAATTAAATGTCATATTCATCACGTGTTCAACCTTCCTACCAAGCCAGCATTGCTGCATGGAGAACATCCATATCAATTCCATTTTGAGATATATCCTAAACAGACATTTTACTACATTAATCACCTACACAAGAGCCACATTAGGTTACACCATCATCATCACTGACCTGGACTACTGCAGAAATTACAGGTTGTCTCTCTTTTTACGGCCCAACCATCGTACACTCTTTTCTCTCTCCATTACCCAGAGAGCAGCTTTTAAAAGTTCAATCATGACATGGTACTTCTCTATTTAAAACTCTACAATGATTTATCTTCTCATTGTACATAAATTAAAAGCCTTTACCATCTTAAAAGTTTCTACATGGTTCAACACCTTGTAGCCTACCTGAAGTTATTCTCTGCTTCTTTCACTGTATGTCAAGCTATGTGGGCCTAGTTGCGGTTTTCCTCAGACATGCCAAAAATTTGCTTATCTTAAGGTCTCATTTTACTTGTAATGTTCTTTCCTTAGATACACACATGACTAACAATCTCATTTTATTATAGACTCTGGTTAAATAATGTAAAATAAGCCACTTATGGCCACACTATATAAAACAGTAACTTACCTCTGGTACTCTCCATTGTATTGTTATCCTGTTTTATTTTGCTTCATTTTTTCAATAATCACCAATTGATACATTGCACATATTTTAGTATATTTTATTGGATTTTACTGTGTAAAATATAAATTCTATGAAAATAGGAGGGTTAGTGTTTTATTTACCATTATATTCTTATGGCCCCAAACAGATATAGCACATAGAAGACATTCAATACATATTTACTGTATATATAAATGAATGTAAAATTTAATGAATGATGGGAGAGGCAAAGCTTATTTTCCTGAAGTAATGGTATTTAAATTATCTATTGTAACATAACAAACCACACCAAAACTTGGTGTATTCAAACAATCATTTTTTAATCTCACACGTTTATGTGTCAGAAATTCAAACAGGACCAATGGTGTCTACACAAGTCTTTCAATAGTGTTTAGCTGATAGACTTGTTTACTGAAATGGCTTCATTCATATATCTATGGCTTTGATATAGATGGCTAGAAAGCAGGGCTCAGTGGATTCTAAATTCTGTCAGCTGGGAAACATAGATATGGCCTACCCAATAAGATAATGTCTGGGTATTCAGACTTCTCATATGATAGCTCCAGCCTCCTAGAGAAAGTGCTCCAGCAAATAAGAACAAAGTTGTATGGCCTTTTATGAGCTAGCTTCAGAAGTAATATAGTATCACTTTTTACATACTATATTGCTGAAGCTTCGCAAATCAACCCAGATTTAAAATTAGGGTATGCATACATCCAATTTCTCACTGAAATTTATGTTAAATACTTTGTGGCCATGCTTAAAAACCATTACAGATGGCTTCTGTAAATTGACTTAGATCAGAAGCAGTGTTTGTTACTTGATACTTCAAGAGATTGGTCTTATTAAAAGTAGATAAAACTAGATGGTCAAAAATGTACAAAAGTTAAATAATTTGCCATTGAGTCCTGAACTTTCTGAACTATCTCCCGAACTTCACATTTTCTGTGTGCCAATCTGTCCTATATCCTTAACCAAGAAATGGAGCTGGCCCATGTTAGCGGTATGGAGTGATCTGGGGGAATGTTAAGTGGCAGGAAGCCTTACTAATGTTTCTAATTCCAACAAAAACATTGTTATGCAGATTACCAGAGAAGTGCTGTATTCGAATTTATGGGGTTGCTTTTAGTAAAGTAGTACATTTTCAAACTTTGCTGTTGTATTTATTAGCACAACCATCATTATCATCACCATCATTGATGGACATTTAGCTGTGAGACACTCTTATATAGATGAGAGGTCAGTGGTAAGATTTGCCAATAAAATTCCCACTCAAATGTTAATAAGAAGGCAGAGTACCATAAAAAACAAATAAACTAACTTTAATTTTAATTTGTATATGATAACAATTCATCAAAACTTACTCCTGACCACCATCAATATTTTCCCTAGTACAACATACTTTTAATAAATAGTTGCACGTCATGATTTTAAATACTCTAAATACTGAGTGTACTTAAATATTATAATATTATTATGATTTCAATATTGTGAATATCATACATAATAGCTTAGGAAGATATTGATAACTTTATGTAAAATAAAGCCTCACAATTATTAAAATATAGACCCATAATTAAAATATGTAAATAATATTTAAACTGGAGATACCCTCTAGTTCCAGCTTTGTCACTGAATTTGGAATCTTCAACTCACTTTACTTCTTTGCCAAATCTTGTCATCTTTAAGTGGAAATAATAACCTCTATTGTCAAACTTCCCAGGGCAAAACATTTCATAGCATTGTGCCATGTATATATGGCAGTTCAATAAATACTTCATGATGTAAAACTATGTTAAGTTTTTTGGGAGAAGTTTACAAATGATAAATTTCCATTGTTGGTATCACCTTTAAGAGGACATTTAATATATGATCCTAGAATCTACATCAAGATAGCTGACTAGAGGCATTTTCCACTCACCTCCTTCACTAAGAATAAACAAAATAGTGAGCAGATAATCATATTTTGCATAGCTCATTCAAGACAGAAGTCTAGAATTCAACAGAAAAGTGACAAGAAATACCTAAAGCAAGGAAGAATAAGTGAGGCAGTCTAATCAGTTGGGACTGGCTAGAAGTGAAGCGAGACTCCTCAAAACAGGGAAAGGGGAAGTGAGAGATTATCAGTAGCCTACATTCTTTTCTGGCTGCCTACAATCCTATCCCTGAGAGAGCCCCTCAACCCTTGTGGGCCTTGAAACTAACATAGGGAGTTGCCAGGAGATTGTGCAATGGCACTGTTCCAGGGATGGAGCTAATCCTGGGTCCCACACATTCCCTGATTCATAAACAGGTACAGAAAGGCACGATTTTAGAGCCCCATCCCCAACAGATTGCACACTGTCCAGGAGCCCAGACACACTGGTGGTGAGGCATGAGAGACGTATGGGTTGTTGCTCCCAGGGCTGAGGTGTGAAGTGAAGTACAGGATACCACAAAAAGTTCTGAGATGTGATTGAGGTGTAGGCTACTGCATTTGGGGCTCAGGCACAAAACAGGCAGTGTACTGCAGCAAAGTGCAAGGCATGAGCAGTGCCAGGGTTGAGTTGTGACTGGCACATGTTTTTTACTTCCTGGCAGCACCACCTTGCCCAGCAGCAAAGCAGAAATGTGGCTACTGCCATCCCCCAAATGAGAATGCCATCAGTGGCATTGCCCTGCCCATGCCTATCATGGCTGGTGCCTGCACACACCTCTGATGAGGGGCATGAAGACAAGCCTGGCTGACCCAGCTTCAACTGCACTCTGAGTGAGAGCACAGAATCCAGGAGCCAGAGGATTACCCATCCCAGTCCACCACCATTGACACTGGAACACTCCTCTAGGGAGCCAAAGGTAAGATTTACCTACCCAGACATTAACACCTCAACTGGCAGGTACCTGCATGTACTACCTGCTGGCCTGGAGAGTAGTCCACTCAACCCAATTGTTAACATCAGCACACACTGTGTGGCAAAAAGAGGATCACTCCACAACTGCCACTGCCATTTTCCATGTCATGCCAGCTACACAGGGGCCTGAGAATCTTCACACTCATCTGGCTCATCACTGCTAGTATCAACATCCAAGTAAGCCACCTAGAGGCTGATCCACCTGGATCTGCTAGCAATGGTGCCAGTGTATGCCATCTTGGACCCCAAAGACAGGGACATTCAATCCACTGCTGCTACCACTGGGGCCCAAGGTCTGGCTTAGCTGGTATCACAGTCCCAGGGAAACTTAACCAAAGCCTCCAGGAATAACTGTACTCTAAACCACCAAGGAAATAACAGATACCACTGATACTGTTCACAGTTTAAGAAATCATAAAGAAAATACATGCTATTGCATATACCCAGAATCAAAACCAAATTGCCTTACCCAGCAAACAACATAGTTACATCTTCAGGAGAATGACTCCCTACAAAAGCAAACACAAAAAATTAGAAAAAGTGACTGATACACCAGATGCACAGACATCAACATAAAAATACAAAAAACATAAAAAGGCAAAGAAAATAACACTTCCAAAGGAAAACAATAATTCTTTAGCAATGTTTACCAATTAAAAAGAAATTTATGAAATTCTGGAAAAGAATTCAATTATTAAAAAAAGAATTCAATTATTAATTCTAAATATGCCCCATGAGATGCAAGATAATTCTGAGAGACAACACAAAGAAATCATAAAAGTAATATAGGATATGAATGAGATAGGAATAGCTTACCAAACAGGTAGCTTTATAAAAAAAAAAAAAAAAAAAAAAAAAAAAAGGGAAATGAACAGATATTTTGGAACTAAAGAATTCATTGAATGAAATACAGAATATTTTATAAAGCTTCAACAATAGACTAGATCAAGCAGAAGAAAGAATCTCATAACTTACAAAGAGAGTTTTTTTTAATAATCTAGTTAGACAAAAATAAAGATAAAATAATAAAAATAATAACCAAGGCCTTCATGTCATAGAGGACACCATTAAGTTATCAAATATACAAGTTATTTGTGCCCTATAAGGCAAAGAGAGAACAAAAGAGTTAAAATAAATGTTTCACAAAATAACAGATAAAAACATCCTACGGCTAGTGAGAGATTTAGAAATCCACATACAGGAACATCTGAGATTCTCAAACATACAATGCAAAAAAGCATTCTACATGGCACATAATAGTCAAACTGAAGTCAAAGACAAAGACAATATTCTAAAAACCTCAAGAAAAAGGCATCTAGATATCTGTACCTATATAGATATGCCCTATTAGACTAACAGCAAATTTCTCAGCAGAAACATTATAGACCAGGAGAGAATTAGATGATATATTCAACACACTGAACGAAAACAATTGTTAGCCAAGGATATTAAATCTAGCAAAATTAATCTTTATAAATGAAGCAGAAATAAAGTCTTTCCTGGACAAGAAAAGCTGAGAGAATCGATCACCACTAGGGTGGACCTACAAGCAATGCTAAAGGGAGCCCTAAACATGGAAAGGAGATGATGATATTTACTAAGATGAGCACACATGAAAATATAAAACTGACTAATAAAGCAAACATACATAAGGAAGAGTAGGACTCTATTAGTATCAGTACATAAAACCACCAAACTACAACAATAATCAATAAGAGAGAAAAGAAAGAACAAAAAATAGATAAAACAATCAGAAAACAATTAACATTATGACAGGAACAAAACTCCACCTTTCATAATAACCTTGACTGTAAATTGATTAAATTATCCACTTAAAACAAATAGACTTGCTGACTGGTTCGAAAAATGTATTAAAAAAACACAGAAACATTATCCAACTATATAGTACCAATAACAAATATACTTTACCAGTAAAGGCATATATAGACTGAAAGTAAAGGGAAGGAAAAATGTCTTCAATGCAAATAGAAACCAAAGGTAAGCAAGAGTAGCTATAATTATGTCAGAAAAAATAGACTTTAAGCCAAAAACATTTTTAAAAAGAAAATTCTCTATGACAACAGCAAATGATCTGAAGAAATAAAAGAGTAATTCAATTTATAATAGCTACAAATAAAATAAAATATCTAGGAATAAAATTAATGAAAGAAAAGAAATATTACTATAATAAAAACTATAAACAATTTATGCAAGAAATCTAAGAGGACACAAAGAAATAGAAAGATATTTGATTTTCATGAATTAGAAAACAGTATCGTTAAAATGTCTATACTACCCAAAGGAATGTAAAGGTTCAATGCAATCCCTATCAAAATACTGGCTGTGGTGGCTCATGTCTGTAATCTCAGCACTCTGGGAGGCTGAGGCAAGTGGATCACCTGAGGTCAGGAGTTTGAGACAAGCCTGGACAACATGGCAAAAACCCATATCCATTAAAAATACAAAAATCAACCAAGTATGATGGCAGGTGCCTATAATCCCAGCTATCTGGGAGGGTGAGGCAGGAGAATGCTTAAACCTGGGGGATGGAGAGTGCAGTGAACCATGATCATGCCACTGCACTCCAGCCTGGGTGAGAGTGAGACTCCATCTCAAAAGAAAAAAAAAGTACCGTGATGTTCTTCACAGAAACAGAAAAAGAATGCAATCTTAAAACTTACATAAAACCAAAAAAGACCCAGAATAGTCAAAGCTGTTCTGAGCAAAAAGAATAAAACTAGAAAAATTGCATTACCTGATTTAAATTATGCTACAGAGGTATAGTAAACAAAATAGCATGGTGTAGCCATAAAAACGGACACATAGATCAATGGAACAAAATTCAGATACCATAAATAAAAACATACATACATAGTGAATTCATTCTCGACAAAGGTGGTAAGACGTATATTGGGGAAAGGACAGTCTCTTCAATAAATAGTAGTCGGAAAACTGGATATCCATATGCAGAAGAATAGAACTAGCACTCTATCTTTCTCTATATACAAAAATCAAATAAAAATGGATCAAAAACTTAAATCAAAGACCTCAAATTATGCAACTACTAAATGAAAACATTGGGGAAAGTCTGCAGGACTTTGGTCTGGGCAAAGATTTATCGAGTAATACCCAAAACCCAAGCCAATCAAAGCAAAAACGTATAAATGAGATCACATCAACTTAAAAAGGCTTCTACACTGAAAAGGAAACAATCAACAAAGTGAAGAGATAACCCACAGAATGGTAGAAAATATTTGCAAACAATCCATCTGAGAAGGGATTAATAACCAGAATATATAAGGAGCACAAACAATTCTACAGAAAATATCTAATAATCTGATTTTAAGGTGGGCAAAAGGTATGAATAGACATTTTTCAAAAGATTACATATAGATGGCAAACAGGTATCAGAAAAAGTGATAACATCACTGGTCATCAGAGAGTGCAAGTCAAAACTACAATGGGATATTATCTCACTTCAGTTAAAATGACTATGTACAAGACAGGCAATAACAAATGCTGGTAAGGATGTGGAGAAAATAAAATCCTTGTACTCTGTTGGTGAGAATGTAAATTATTACAACCATTATGGACCAGTTTGGAGGTTTCTCAAAAACTGAAAATAGAACTGCCATATGATCCAGCAATACCACTGCTATCCAAAAAAAAAAAAAAAGAAAAGAAAACAGACTGGCAAAGTAGATAAAGAGTCAAGACCCATCAGCGTGCTATATTTAGGAGACCCATCTCATGTGCCAAGACACACATAGACTCAAAATAAAGGGATGGAGGAAGATTTATCAAGCAAATAGAGAGCAAAAAAAAAAAGCAGGGGTTGCAATCCTCGTCTCTAATAAACCAGAATATAAACCAACAAAGATCGAAAGAGACAAAGAAGGGCATTACATAATGGTAGAGAGATCAAGGCAACAAGAAGAGCTAATTGTCCTAAATATATATGCACCCAACACAGGGGCACCTAGATACATAAAGCAAGTTCTTAATGACCTACAAAGGGACTTACATTTCTATACAACAATAGTGGGAGACTTTAACACTTTACTGCCAATATTAGACAGATTAATGAGACAGAAAATTAACAAGGATATCCAGGACTTGAATGCAGATCTAGACCAAGCAGACCAAATAGACATCTACAGAACTCTCCATCCCAAATCCACAGAACATACATTCTTTTCAGCACCACATTGCACTTACTCTAAAATTGACCACATAATTGGAAGTAAATCACTCCTCAGCAAATGCAAAAGAACAGA
>CAUYLG010042242.1:0-30994 GCA_963573385.1 Cacajao melanocephalus
AACCCAAATGCCCATCAGTGATTGACTGGATAAAGAAAATGTGGCCCATATACACCATGGAGTACTATACAGCCATAAAAAGGATGAGTTCATGTCCTTTGCAGGGACATGGATGAAGCTGGAAACCATCATTCTCAGCAAACTAACATACGAACAGAAAACCAAACACCACATGTTCTCACTCATAAGTGGGATTTGAACAATGAGGACACATGGGCACAGGGAGGGAAACATCACATACCAGGGCCTGTCAGGGGGTGGGGGCTAGGGGAAGTATAGCATTAGGAGAAATACCTAACGTAGATGACTGGTTGATGGGTGCAGCAAACCTCCATGGCACCTGTATACCTATGTAACAAATCTCCACATTCCGCACATGTAGCCCAGAACTTAAAGTATAATAAAAATAATAATAACAATTAGTTTACTTCAAAAACATGGCAGACAGTTGATAGTACTATTGAAGCACTTAAAATTTAGAGAAGGTCAGGAAAGGAAAGATTACAACCCCATTACCGAGTTGGAGTGAAAGATCTGAGCCAGGCCTGCATTTTAGGCCAGGCTCCTCTGTTAAGCAATTAAGCAAAGACAGCCAAAAGATAAGAAAGCCTTGGCTGCATCCCCTCAGGAGATAGCCTGAACTGCTCACAAATAAGAAACAACTTGATGACTGGTTCCTGATGAGTCATTAGGAATGTCAGTTGGTTCTCTCTTCATTAGGTGGCTTAGCATCTTTCTGGACAACAGACAATAGTAGTCTGGACCTGGAGGCTGAGGGCCAACATCCAACAAAGGTTACCTTCTTGTCAGTAATGATCTTTTCTTTTTTTCAGCAGCAAGAAAAGCTGAAATCCAGGAAAGTCATTTAAAAAACCCCTTCTGGCTGCAACCTGCAAGCATTTCCCAAGCCAGACTGGGGGTGGAGATGATGCCTCCACCTTCAGTGGGCCTCTTGTTCGATAGGGGAGCAGCCAGAGAAGAAGCTGCTGTTCCTGGCCAGAGCTTATTTCTTTTTATTTCCTAGAGCCTTATTTTCTTGATATTCTGTTGCTACATGTTTCAACTCTGGGAGATCAAGAGGGAGTGGGGAAGCTGGAGCAGTCTTCTTTGACAGCACCTGCTCCACATCACACAACTCTTTCAGGATCTTGCTATTGGGAGAGGCACAGATGGGGTTAAAGAAGCTCAATTCTGGGGTCACCTTGGTAGGATCCTCCAGTGTGAAGGAGCCTTCAGAATCCTGAGTCCATTCAACAGTTCCCAAGATATTCTTGCCTTGCTGGTGGTTCTAACACTTTGTGGGGTCACAGCTACAGTACCCATCACAGTCTGAATTTTGCTTCCTGCACCGACACTGCTTGTTCCCACACCAGCCCTTGCAGGAACACCCTTGGATGTTCTTCCTGGACACCTTAACTAATTTTGTTGTCTTCCATTCCTCATCATCCCCCTCGTCACCATCACCATCACTAACACCATCCTCATGCTCATTCACAGAATGCTCTAAACAATATTTTAGATCCTTGATGTTCATGCTTTGCTCCAGGAACTTTAACATGAGAAGGTTTTGGCTTAGGTGGGACATATTCAAAAGAAGAGTCTGGAGTTAGAAGGATATCCTTAGGAAGATATTTCTGTCGGCTGGCTACCTGGAGGAGGGTCAGTTCCTGCTTGATGATTTTATTCTCTTGGAGAAGCTGCTGATTTTGCTTACACACTTCCACATCTTCTCAAGTTCTTCATCCTGACACTTCAGTGTCCTCAGCAGCTGCTGTTACTTTTCACTGACAGATTCCTCAAACTGTTTCTCTGCCATTTGGCTTTGGTGCAACTGGCCGAGAAGGTACAGCACCTTCTCTTTGTGCTATTCTGACCAGCTCAGCTTGTAACTCTGTCTCTGTCTCAGCAAAATGATTTTGTTCCTTAAACAGCATCTTCTGCATGTCAGCGTAGCTGGCTTTTCTCTGTTTCAGGCTGCTTTCAAGTTTGCTGATCTGTATTTTGGAGGAGACCAGCTCTTCAATAAAATATTTCAGGGCATGTTTTGCTTCCAGAATAGTGGCAATATTCTCCCAGTGTTGTTTTGGCTAGTCTTCATTTCTGTATTCAGCAGCTTCTGCTGTAGGTCAGCAGTCTGAGCACTCCTGAGCTCCATTTCAGTCTCTAGGCTTCAGTATGCTTTGTAATAGAATCTTCTGACTCTGAAATTGACCACACACTTCAGTGAGGGAGAATGTACGAATCCAGAGTTTAGGAGGTGGATTCTTCCCAGATTCCTTTTTTTCTTTGAGTTGAGCCACATCCTGAGCCAGGATCTTTCCATCTTCAAGGAGGCCATTCAGGTGGCATTTGGCTTCCTTAATACTGACCACAACCTTAATTTTGTTTCCAAGCCATTTCTTCACTGAAGCTGCAGTGCCTTCCATTCCACAGCTCTGAGTCTCTTTCTGCTTATCTGCAACTTCCCGTAGTTTCTGGAGAGCATTTCTGAGACATTTGTTGGCAGCTGCTACCTCTTCCGTTTTACATCTGAGCACATTGGATTGTTTCTGGAAGTTTCTTTCAAGTCTGAGCAGCCCATTTTGCCTCTTACAGTCTTGTGTGTGTGTGTGTGTGTGTGTGTGTGTGTGTGTGTGTGTGTTTTAACTGTATTATTTGTCTTTTTTCTGCTTCCACTGTCTAAACTTATCAGCATCCTCTTTCATTTGACACATTAACTGTACCTGCTGGTTTTTTATCATCCATATCTCCTGATTCAGCTTGGAGACAGTATGTTCTGTGGATTCCTTTAGTTTCAGAAATTTGGACTACTCATTCAGTTTTTCCTTCAGATCAGCTATTTGACCCTCCAGCTCCTGGAGACATTTGCAGTGGCACTCACTCACCATGGCTTGCTTGATACCCTTCTTTGCTGACTGAAGTTCAGGAACCAATTCTTTCTTTTCCTTTTGCAGATAGATGACTTCCAATTCTAGATTTTTAATGTATGCTAGTGTTGGAACTGAATGGGCTGTAGTTGGCTGTCATTCTGAGTCATCTTCCTATCTAGGGCCTCTTTCAGTGCAATGGCTTTATTCAACTCAACTAGCTCCTTTGGCATCTGAGCTTGATGGAGAGCATGCTGACTGGTAAAAGCATCAGAAGACCTGCTCATCTCTGAATTGGTTTCCTCTTGAGCTTCTTGTTCCACCACAGTATCAATGACTGCAGCCATGTAAACAACAGTTTTATCCAGTAACTGGGTAATCAACTGCTGCAGGTTACAAATTATCTATACATTTTCTTACAATTCCTGACCTTCTAAAGCCTTTACTAGCTTTTGGGAATCCAGTTTGCAATCTGCATGCTGCCTGAGCTCTTCTAGCTTGGCATTCATTTTTCCATTTGCTTGCTCTGTCAAAATGATCCTCTCCAATGTCAAAATGATCCTCTCCAATATCTGAGCTGTCTGGCCAGCTGCCTTGCTCAGACCATGACTTGATTTCTCATTCTCCTCTACTGGGAACTGACTCTTCTCCTTCATGATTGTAGATTCTCTGATGGTTACACATTTATAGATCCAGGCAGGATACCACCATGGGCTTGTAGCAACAAGACTTGTAACTGTTGTACCTGTTGCTTTATATGGTTAACTTCAGCTATCTGGGGATCAATATTAACAATAGGTTTCTTCTTGGTTTTTCTTGCTCTGTCAGCACAGCAAAGGATATTTAATGTTTCCTCTAGATTGGAGTCAACAGGACTCACACAGGCTATTATAAGAGTATGGCTATTATCTCCTAGTGAATCTTGAAGCAGTTGAGTAAACGTGGAATCTCTGTAGGACAAAAAGCCACCTTTTTTGTCATCTACAAGAGCACTGATTACATTTTCCAAGTATAGGAGTCCTCAGTTAATATTATTACCCTTTTTTAGACAATCCCCTTCAGCCTTGGTTTTCTTCTCTCTTTCTGATCCGGTGAGGTCTGCAAGATGCAGTTTAGAGTGAAAGTTGCTATTCTTGTCACTTTTCTTTCTTTGCTCTATGGAGATTGTAAAGATGGCATGAAATTGGGATGACTGGGAGTTCACAGCTGTGGAGGCCATATTCCTAGAGTTGTTGCCCTGCTCCAAATAGGAAACAGTATCCAAGGCAACTAAAACTGTCTTCTCAGTGAGTCCCACAATCTTTATGTCTTCCTTAGGATCGTCCCATATATTTATTTGAGCTTTCTCATGAGATGGGCATCGAATATTCAAAATTTTTCATTGTACATCTCTAAGTAAGACACTTACACAGAGTAAATTCACTCTATTTATCAATTTCTTTGAAGAGCAATTATATTACCGTAAGAATAACCCCGACTGTTGGTTCATTCTCTTGCTCTGCAGTGTATGCACCTCCCATTGAATAGGTTTTATTTTCCAGAGCAAGTCTGCTCATCGGCCAGGACTGTTGCATTGTATCTTTTAAATACACCTTATATGAGTGATGCTATTGTTGTATTGAAGATTTCTTCCTGTTCATTACAGGCATCAAACACAAAATCATAATTGAAGAATTTATCAGTACCAACCACCACCTGAGACTCTCTGGGTACAAAGAAAAGGCACATCTGGCAGCCCTCACTAATCTCTTTGGGGATCAGAGGGCAACAACACAATGCCACTCTTACAGGAATTTCATTCACCTCTTCCTTCCTGATCCTATCTCAGGACTGCCTCAAAATAAATGTCCCTTCCTGGTTCTCCCCAGGTGTCCCTTTACTACAGTTTCTTTACCCAGTCCACTGCTGATGGGCTTCTAGGTTGATTTTATGTTTCTATTGTGAATAGTGTTGCAATGAACATATGAGTGCATGTGACTTTTTGGTAGAACAACATATATTCTAAAAGGGTGGCAGCTCACACCTGTAATCCCAGTACATTAGGAGGCTGAGGTGGGAGGATCCCTTGAGGTCAGGAGTTCAAGACCAGCCTAGCCCACGTGGTGAAACCCTGTCTCTACTAAAAACACAAGAAAAATTAGCCAGGTGTGGTGGCATGCACCAGTAATCCTAGCTACTTGGATAGCTGAGGCACAAGAATCCCTTGGACCCGGGAAGAGGAGGTTTCAGTGAGCCGAGATTGCACCACTGCACTCCTGCCTGGGTGATGAAGTGAGACTGTGAACAAAAGAAAGAAAGAAAGAGCAAGAGAGAGGGAGGGAGTGGGGGGAAAGAAAGGAAAGAAAGAAAGGAAGGAAGAAAGAAAGAACAATGTATTTTCAAAAGGAATATTTTAAACAGCTCTATGCATACAAAGTTGATAATCTTCACAAAATGGACAAAGTCCTTGAAAGACACAATCTGCCATGTCTCACACCAAAAAAATACATAATCTGAATAAGCCTGTATATATTAAAGGAATTGAGTAAGTAATTAATGATACTAATATTAAATAATAATAAATACAACATAAATTATAGGGATAAGAAATGTGACTTAATCAGAAATAAAAACAATTGTTTAAATTATAAGTGACTATCGTGCAAAACTCTTAACCTACTCTAACAATCAATGTCTAAAGAAAAAGTAAACAGTATACTCAAAGAGTTTAACTGAAAAGCAGGGTGATATATTTTATACATACACCACTTTTTGTTTTTTTCAATAGTCAACTCATGAAAATTTGTGTTGTTTTCACTTGTGGGCTACTATGCATAATGCTGCAATGAAAATTTTTGTACAAATATATGTTTTTATTTCCCTTAGGTAGATACTAGGAGTGGAATTGCTGGATCATATGGTAGCTTTATGTTTAACTTTTCCATGAACTGCTATCCTGTTTCCCAAAAGGCTGCACTATCTAGTTCATTTTTCAACTCTAGCATAATTCTGATAGTCAAAACTGAGAAAACTATGTTGAAGTTTCGTAAGGCTTGATTTTGGGTCTTTCCCCATCTCAGCATTGGAGCAGTCTTAAAAATTCTGAATTTGAATAACTCGAGGTGGTTCTTGCATTTTCTGCCAAAAAAAGAAAAAAAAACCTAAAACAGCCTCACTAGTTTCTTATTTTTTTTCAGTGGTTACTTATTCAACAAGAAAAACATGACTTGACCAATAAAATTAAATAATGATTGGAATGAAAAACATTCAGGAAAAAAAATTAGACAAATAATAATCCAGTAACTGAAGGGATACAAATTTCAATAGGAAGTTTTTTTACCCATCAATCGATAAACAGCAAAATAATACAATGCCAGTGAAGATACGGTAATAATAGCTATTATGTTTTCAGTGCTTAATATAGGCCATGCACTTTATATGCATTATTTCATTTAACTTTTTCATTATCATATTAGGCAGACACTTTTATTAATTCCATTTTATAGTACAGGAAAAAGTGCCAAAGTCATGCAGCTAGTAACTCATGGTACTGGGATTTGGATCCTGATAATCTGACACCCTCCCCTGCATATCTATAACTTACTTCCTTTAAAAATGGGTGTTTCATGTTCCATTCACATATATCTTTGCTTCCTGTATGCACACGTAGGTAAGAGGATGTCTAACAAAATAATACAGAAAAGTAACAATATGAGCCGTAATAAATTTAAGAAAAATGAAATTATATTAAGACTACAGTAGAATAAAACTTGAAATCAACTCCAAAAGGAACCTACAAAACCATGCAAATACATGGAAATTAAATAACCTGCTTCTGAATGAACATTGGGTTAAAAATGAAATCAAGATTAAAATTAAGAATATAGCCCTATGGTCACCACCATTGTGACTGTGCTTAGTCATACCAGAGGCCAGCAGAGTACTAGATCTTACCCATGGCCCATCATAACTACAACTAGACTGGTGACTATATTTGCTCAAGGTTTTGGGGGCTCCACAATAAGCCCATGGTGAAGCCAGCAAGGCTTATGTTCTTCCCTTCAGGGCAGCAGGTTTCCATAGACCCTGAATGAATCCAGAGGTTTGTCTGGGAGCCAGAGAGTGGAGGAGTGGAGTCAAAGGTCTTAAAGTCTACTTGGTGCTCTATTTTGTTGTGACTTAGATGGCAATCAAACCACAGAATTCAGACCTACCCAATGTCTCTTCCTCTTTCCACAGGCAGAGGAGCCTCATCCAATGACCATCACCACCACAGTCAAATGGGGAGTATGGCCAGCTTACTGCCAATGTTTTCTTAAGAACCAGTGGTTCTTCAGTTAACTTGTGGTGGATGCTACCTGGCTTGAAACTCACATTTCTGGTCACTAGACTCCCCTCTGGACCAGGAAATATCCCGAAATCCCATCCAAGAGCCAAGGCTTGTATTTGGAGAGCCCAAAATCTTCTTTGGTGCTCCAATACGCAGTGGTCAAGCTACTGCCTAAATTTTAAGACAAAGTCTCCTTTACTTTTTCTTCCACTTTTCTGAAACAGAAAGAGTGTCTCCCCATAGCTGCCACACCTGGGAATGTGGAGTCTTATCTGAAGCCAGCATGTCTCAGAGTCTCAACCAAAGCTCATGGCATACTATTTGGTTACCACTACTGGTTTTCAGGGCCCAAGGGCTCTTTAGTCAGCATGTGATGCTTCATGCCAGAACTGGATTTTTCCCTTCAAGACAGTGGTTTCTCTTCTGGCCAAGTGTTTCTTGAAATGTGATCTGTGATCTAGGTCCTGGAAAGGGGGCCTCATGACCCTCACTGGTGCCCTATCCTGTGGCTAAACTGGTGTCTAACATGCAAGACAAAGTCATTTGTATTCTTCCCTTTTCTCTCCTGAAGTAGAATTAGGGAGTCTTTTTTGAAGCTGTGATCTGTGCAGCCTGGAGTTGGTGGAGGGTTGACACAAGCACTTTCTCAACTTCCCTGGCTGGTGACTCAGTAGGTCACATGCCTCACAAGCCCACTAACCCTGAAACCAGTTCAGTACTTGGACTCACCTAGGAGTTGCAGTCCTTGTGGGCTAGATTGCCTTTCAAGTTTATTTAGGGTCCCAGAGGATGTTAGCCTGTGGTGGCAAAGTTTGGTGAACTCAAGTTCTGACTGCTGGGATGGGTGAGTCTCCTCTGACTAAGACTGGTTTAAATACTCCCTCCATGCAGGCCTGTCAGCTAAGTTCAGCAGCACTGAGTTCAGTGCAATTTATTACAATTACTGCACTCTCCCTCCCCCAATCAACCAATCAACCCAACAGACTATCTGTCTGCATCATGAGATTGCTTCCATGGTATGGGGGAGGGGTGGCATCCGTTATTTAAGACTGTCTTTTCTACCCTCTTTGGTGTCTCTGTTAGTGACATGAACTTAAAACCAGGTACTGCGCATGGTCATCTAATTTTTGGCTTTTACAAAGGGTTTTTTGTTTTGTTTTGTTTTTGTAAGTAGTTGCAAAATTGGTTTCTTTATGGAGACAGGAGATATAATCAGTGCAGCTTTCTATTTGGCCATTGTATTAGTACATTTTCACACTGCTGATAAAGACATACCCAAGACTGGGCAATTTACAAAAGAAAGAGGTTTATTGGACTTAAAATTCCACATGCCTGGGGAGGCCTCACAATTAAGGCAGAAGGCAAGGAAGAGCAAGTTACATCTTATGTGGATGGCAGCAGGCAAAACGAGAGCACGTGCAAGGAAACTACTGTTTTTTAAACCATTGGAACTCATGAGACTCATTGACTATCACAAGAATGGTGTAGGAAAGACTCATCCCCATAATTCAATCACCTCCTACTGGGGTCCTCCCAAAACACAGGGCGATCATGGAAGTCACAATTCAAGATGAGATTTAGGAGGGGACACAATCAAACCATAGCAGCCATCTTGCTTCACCCATACTTTAACTCTAGAAGTTATTAATACCACCAAATATTGTGTTCACAATTTCCTGATTGCCTTAATTTAAAAAATATTTTGGTAAAATATGCACAACATAAAATTTTCCATTTTACCCATTTTAAATGCATAATTCAGTAGCATTAAATACATTCAAAATAGCATACAAACATTACCCTGTATATATCTGTTTTAGTTCCTGCTTTCAATTATTTTGAGTGTTATATACTTAAGGTGTGTAATTTAAACATTATATAGTAATTATGTGTTTATCACTTTCCAAAATTAATAATTTTACAGTTTCTATAATATTTTACATCTTAGCAGAAATCTGAAGTGTTTCAACTTCTCCAAATTATTGCCAACACTAGTTAATTTTCACCTTCCTAAATGATCTTTTATTGTTTTTATTTGCAGTGCTGCTGTGGCTACTGATAGTAAAAATATTTCCATGTGCTTATGGGCCATTTGTATACCTTCTTTAAAAATGACTATTCAGAGTTTTTATCAATTTTTGAACTGAGTTGCTTATTCATTTCTTTTTTGTTGTGTTGCAGGAGTTCTTTAAATATTTTGGATATTAATGTCTTATAAAATATATCATTTGCAAATATTTTCTCACATTCTATAGATTACCTTTTCACAACTAAAGAATAATGCCTTTTGATGGAAATAAGTTTTTGATTTGGATGAAATCAAGTTTATCTAGTTTCTCTTGCTACCTTTTTCATATCCAATACATGATTACAAATCTGTCAAAAATATTTTCGCTATATTTTCTTTTAACAGAGAACCTCAGTTTGCTAGTATTTTGTTGAAGTGTTTTTGTATTAATATTCACAATGAATATTGGTCTGTAGTAATTTTTTCTTTGTGATGTTGTCTGGTTTGTTTTCAGGATAATAATGGCCTCATAAAATGAGGCTCTAAGTGTTCTCTCCTCTTAAATTTTTTTGAGAAATATTAGTCTTAATTATTTAAATGTTTGATTGAATTTTCCAGTGAAATCATTTGTGCCTTAGTTTTTTGTTGTTTTTGTTGAGAGGTTTTGATCAATTGCTTTACTTTTCTCAGGTGTATTCAGATATTTTCTTATTTCTTCATGAGTCATTATTGATACAGTGCATGTTTCTAGAAAATATTTATTTCCATTAAGTTGTTTATTTTTTTGGAATGAAATTATGCATAGTATTCTCTTGTCATTTTTCTATTCCTCTAAAATCAGGAGCAGTGACCCTGTCATTATTCTGTCTCTCTAATCACTATCATGAGAACAGCATGAGAAGAACCCTCCCCCGTGATTCAATTACTTTCCACCAGGTTCTTTCTATGACAAGTAGGGATTATTACAATTCAAGGTGAGATTTGGGTGGGACAAAGAGCCAAACAATATCAGCTCCCAATTTAATTTCTTTTATTTTTGTTTCCAACTTTAATTTTAGGTTCACAGGGTACATGTGTGGTAAATTGCATGTCATGGAAGTTTAGCATACAGAATATTTTTTTACCAAGGTAATAAGCATAGTAAGTGATAGTTTTACAATTCTGTCCCTCCTCCCACACTTCACCTTTAAGTAGACCCTGTTATATGTTGTTTCCTTCCTTGTGTCTGTCTGGTCTATCTGTACTCAATGTTTAGCTCCCACTTACCATTTATAAGTTGAAACATGTGATATTTCTCCTGTGTCAAATCGCTTAAGATAATGACCTAATACTGCATCCATGTTGCTTCAAAAGACATGATTTTGTTCTATTTTATGGCTGTGTAGTATTCCAACATGCCACATTTTCTTTATTCAGCCCACTGTTGGACATCTGGGTTGATTCCATGTCTTTGCTATTGTGAATAGTACTGTGATTAACATATGTGTGCCTGTGTCCTTATGGTAGAATGACTCATATTTCTTTGGGTATGCACCCAGTAATGACATCACTAGGTCAAATGGTAGTTCTAAGTTCTTTGAAAAATCTCTAAACTGCTTTCCAGCAACAGTGTATAAGTGTTCCATTTTTTCCACAACCTCAATTGCATCTGTTATTTTTGCCTTTTTAATAATATCCATTGTGACTGATGTAAGATGGCATCTCATTATACTTTTAATTTACATTTCTCTGATGATTAGAAATAAAGACCATTGGTTATATGCTTGTTGGCCCCATATATGTCTTCTTTTGAGAAGTATCTCTTTGTGTACTTTGCCCATTTTTTAGTGGGGTTGTTTTTAGCTTGTTGATTTATGTTCTCTATAGGTTCTGGATATTAAGATTTTGTCAAATGCATAGTTTGTGAATGTCTTCTCCCATTCTGTATGTTGTCTTTTTACTCTGTTGATAGTTTCTTTTGCTGTGCAGATGCTCTTTAGTTTAATTAGGTCACACATGTCATTTTTTTTTATAATTACTTTTGGTATCTTCATCATCAAATCTTTGCCAGGTCTCATGTCCAGAATAATATTTCCTAGGTTTTCTTCTTGAATGTCTATAGTTTTTGGTCTTATATTTAAGTCTTTAATCCATTTTCAGTTAATTTTTATGTCTGGGAAAAAGTAAGAGTTCAGGCTCAATATTCAGTATATGGCTATCCAGTTATCCAAGCACAATTTATTGAATAAAAAGTTTTTTCCCCATTGCTTGTTTTCGTTGATTTTGTTGAAGATCAGATGGTGTTAGGTTTATGGCTTTATTTTTCAGTTTTCTATTCGGTTTCATTGGTCTATATGTCTGTTTTATTTTGCTAGTACCAAGTTGTTTTGCTTACTGTGACATTACAGTATTATTTGAAATCAGATAGTCCAATGCCTCCAGTTTTGTACTTTAGTTTATAATTGTTTTGTCTATTCATGCTCTTTTTTGGTTGTATATAAATTTTAGAATACCCTCTTCTACTTATGTGAAGAATAATATTGGTATATTAATAGGAATATCATTGAATCTTTAAATTGATTTGGGTGGTATGGTCATTTGTAAAGTACTGATTTTTCCAATTTATGAGCAACAAATGTTTTTTCATTTATTTGCATTATATGGTTTATTTTAGCAGTGTTTTGTCATTCTACATTTACAGGTCTTTTACCTCCTTGGTTAGCTGTATTACTAGGTATTACATTTCCCTTGTGGCTATTGTAAATGGGATTGGCTTTCTGATTTAACTCTCGGCCTGAACATTTTTGTTTTGTATATAAAAATGCTACTGATTTTTGTACATTGATATTCTCTCCTGAAACTTCACTAAAGTTGTTTATCAGTTCTAGGGGCCCCTTGGTAGAGTTTTTAGAATTTTCCTTGTATTGAATTATATTAACCACAAAGAACGGTAGTTTGACTTCTATTTCTATTTGAATGTATTTTGCTTATTTATCTTGCCTAATTGTCCTGACTAGGACTTCCAGTACTAGGTTAAATGAGTGGTGAGATTAGGCATTCTTGTCTTGTTCCATTTCTCTAGGGGAATGGTTTGAGCTTTTGCCCATTCAGTATGATGTTGACTGTATATTTGTCTTTAATGGCTCTTACTATTTTGAGGTATATTCCTTCAATGCTTAGTCTGTTGAGGGATTTTATCATGAAGGGATGTCAAATCTTATCAAAAACCTTTTCTACATCTATTGAGATGACCACCTATTTTTAAAATTTAATTCTCTTTATGTCATAAATCACTTTATTTGTGTATGTTGAATTTGGTTTGCTAATATTCTGTTGAAGACTTTATGTGCATGAGTGGTATTGACCTTAAGTTTTTGTTATTGTTGTTTCTCTGCCACATGTTGGTAATAGCCTTATATTTGCTTGCTAAAATGAGTTAGGAGGGTGATCCTCCTCCCTACTTTTTTTTTGGAATTATTTTAGTAAGATTATTATCATTATTTTTTGGGAGGGTTTGGGGTGGGGATGGAGTCTCTCTCCATCTCCCAGGCTGCAGTGCAATGGCACGATCTCAGCTTACTGCAACCTCCGACTCCTAGGATCAGGCAATTCTCCTACCTCAGCCTCCTGAGTAGCTAGGAGTACAGGCATGTGCCACCATGCCCAGCTAATTTTTTTTTTGTATTTTTAGTAGAGATGTGATTTCACCATGTTGGCCAGGCGGGTCTCAAACTCCTGACCTCAAGCAATCCACCCGCCTTGGCCTTTCAAAATGCTGGTATTACAGGTGTGAGTGAACACACCCAGCTCAATTTTTCCTTATATATCTGGTAAAATCTGGCTGTGAATCCATCTGGTCTAGGATTTTTGTGGTTGGCAGTTTCTTCATTACTGATTCAATTTCAAATTTTAATAATTATCTATTGAGGATTTAAATGTCTTTCTGATTCAACCTTGTGAGATTGTATGCTTCTAAGAATTTATTTATTTCCTCCAGATTTTCTAATCTGTGTGCATAGCATTGTTGATGGTAGCATCTGAGGATTTTTGTATTTCCGGGAGATCAGTTACAGTATCATATTTGTCCTTTCTGATTGCGTTTATTTGGATCTTCTCCTTCTTTGTTTAGCTATCAGTCTGTCAATTTTATTCATTTTTTTCAAATAAGCAACTATTGGTTGTGTTGATCTTTTATATGGATTTTTGCATCTTCATTTCATTAATTTCTTCTCTAATTTTAGTTTTTATTTTGTTCTGTTGGCTTATGTTTTGGGTTTGTTTTTTCCAGTTTCATTACGTTCAAAGATAGTTAATTTGAGATCTTTTTATCTTATTGATGAAGGCATTTAGGGCTACAAAATTTCCTCTTACCACTGCTTTCAGTGCATCCCATAGATTTTGGTTAGTTGTTTCTCTACTTTCAATAATTTTAAGGAATATTTTGATTTCTGCCTTAATTTCATTATTCACCTAGGTTTTATTCAAGAATAAGTTGTTTCATTTCCATGGATTCTTGTAGTTTTGAGAGATCTCTTCTATATTGATTTCCATTTTTATTGCACTGCTATTTGAGATTGTGCTTGAATACATTGAGACCTGTTTTATAAACAAGCATGTAGTTGATTTTAGAATATGTTCCATGAGCATATGAGAAAAATTCATATTCTAAGGTTGTTTGGTGTAGTGTACTGTATATGTTTGTTACAGATAGACAGGCATGAGAGTGGCAGGAGAAGGGTTCCCCTACCCCTCACCCACCAGGAATGTTGAGTAATCAGGTGACAGTTTAAAAATTATCCCATTTCCTCTCTAAAAATGATAATTGACAGCAAGCCACAGGGAGAGACAATCTCCTAATGGTCCATAGCTTTTAACATTAAAGTGTTAATTGAATGCAGGTGCCAGGAAGAAGCAAAGAGAGGCTTCTAATAATCTCATGTATTGAATGAGTGAGCCTGAGCTTGTGCATTAAGAGACAAAATGATGGAGTGTGACCTTCTGGGGACACTCCACCACTCCACCAGAAAAGCAAAGAAAAGCCTCAGATGGGCACGTGTACTGCACATGCCCATATCCCAAGTGTAAAATGGGCATTGTGCATGTGGGCAACCCACCCTAAGGGAAGAATCATTTGAAAGGGGCCAGCATATAAAGTTCTATGATCAAGGATAAACACTGCACTTTCTTGAAGTCGCCCACTTGGATCTCTTCCAAGTGCACTTTTATTTCTTTCCTGTGCTAAAGCTTTTTAATAAACTTCTACTCCTGCTCTGAAACTGGCCTTGTTTTCTTTTTTTTTCCTTATGCTGTTCAGTCAAATTATTTCTTCTGAGGAGACAAGAACTGAGGTTGCTGTAGACCTATACTAATTTGCTATCTGTAAGTCAGATACCTTCAACTGGTAACATTTTTGTTAAAGTGTCAAGTTTAAGTCCAGAATTTCTTTGTTAATTATCTGCCTCAGTAATTGTCTAATGCTGTCAGTGGGGTGTTGGAGCCTAGTATTATTATTGTACAATTGTCTAAGCATTTTGTAAGCCCATAAGAAATTGTTTTATGAAACTGGGTGCTCCAATGTTAGATGTGTATATATTTAAGGTAGTTAAGGCTTCTTGTTTGATTGTACCCTTTTCTGTTATGTGATGCCCCTCATTGTCCTTTTTCATTTTTATTAGTTATAAATCTGTTTTATCTGACATAAAAATAATGACTCCTGTTCTTTTTGTTTTCCATTGGCATGGTAGATCTTACTTCACCCTTTTACTTTGAGCCTGTGGGTGTTGTTACTTGTAAAATGTGTCTCTTGAGTACAACAGAGGGTTGGGTCTTCTGTTTTCATCCAGCATGCCACTCTGTCTCTTTCAAGTGGGTTGTTTAGTGCATTTATATTAAAGATTAATATTAATAATCATAATTTTAATTCTTTCATTTATGTTGTTAGCTGTCTGTTATGTAGATTTGATTGCATAGTTGCTTCACAGTACTTTGAGCTATACATATGCAGAAGTGTGCTTTTGTGGTAGCAGGTGTCATTCCTGTTATTCCGTGTTTAGCACTCCCTGAAGGATCTCTCGTAAGAATAATCTAATTGAAATGTATTCCCTCAGCATTTGCTGTCTGAGGGGATTTTGTTTCTTGTTTACCTATGAAGCTTAGTTTGTGGAGATATAAAATTCTTTCCTGGAATTTCTTCCTTTTAATTATACTGAAAATAGACCTTCATTTTTTTCTACAAGCGTAATATTACAAACGTAATATTTCTGCAAAGAAGTTTACTGCTAGCCTGGGTTTATTGGGTTCCCTCTGTAAGTGACCTTCCCCTGCTCTCTAGCTTTCTTTAAAATTTCTCTTTTGCATTGCCATAGGAAGGGTCATACTGCATAGGGCTCTTTGTAATTCTTGGATTTATCAGCCTCTTTAGTGAGATAATAAAGTTTCATGGACCTTATCCTCAAATATATTTCCCAAATTCCTTATAATTTCTCCTCCTCTCTCAGGAATGTTGATAAGTTGTGGATTTGGACATATGCCCGTAGTTTTTGGAAGTTTTGCTCATTTTTCTTAATTTTTAAAAAATTATTTGGCTGAGTTGATTCAAATAACTTGTCTTTGAGCTCTGAGATTAATTCCTCAACTTGGTTTGTTCTGCTGTTAATAAATCCGGGTTTACTGTGAAATTCTTGTAAAATTTCAGCTCAAGTTCAGTTTTGTTCTTTCCTAGAATAGCTATCTTCTCTTTCAACTCTTGAATAATTTTACTCTATTGCTTGGTGTCCTTGGATTGAGTTTCAACTTTCTCCTCTATCCTGATGAGTTTCCTTGCTGTACAGATTTTGAATTTCATGTCAGTTGTTTCAGACATTTCAGACTGGTTAAGAAGCCTTGCTGCAGAATGCGTGGGCTCGTTTGGAGGTAAGAGGACATACTGGCTTTTTAATTGCCCGTGGTCTTGTGCTGATTTTTTCTCATCAGGGATTGTTGTCATTTATTTAATTTAATTTTGGTGTAAATGGGAGTATAATCAGTGGCTTCATTTCTGGAAGTTTTCAGACCATTAAAGTTCTGTATAGGGTCTTTGTGGTCAAATTTTTGCTTTTGGTTTTACAGAGGGGAGAATTAGTAAACATTTTTAGTGTTGTAGTTTGGGCAGTGATCCAGTAAATGGTGTTTGTTAACAGTTGACAGTAGATAGGCTCTTACTCAGCCACATAGCTCATTTGTGTATCCTTGCATTTGCAGTTGTATTCTGTGGTGTGAGGTGAATAGAAGTGACCTCCTCACCAGTTCTGCTCTTAGGCCTTGGGGAAGCCACCTCTGATCACTGGCACTGTACCCACAATTTTGTTGTTGTTGCTGTTGTTAGGTCTTCAGGGCCATGAGGCTCCCTTGCAGAGAGGTTCAGTAGAGAAACAGGCCACACTCCGACCAGACCAGCAATGTGGAGGGAGGAATGCCAAAGTCTCAGGTCAGCCCGTGAACCTGTGCAAATCAGCACTCTCATTTTTCTGAGAGTGTGGGCTCCTACTCTGCTCAAGTGCTGGACACAGATTCCTGTCTTGGCACTCCTGAGCCACCAGCTGCAGCCCTAGGTAACCAGCATCTGCTCATGGTTTCTTCCTCCCAACCCTCAGGTATGAGTTCTGGGTGTGTTGGGGGATCTGAAGGATTCCCAGATGGCTGGAACAAAATCAGGTGGAGCAAAGCACCCAGAATGGGCAACAGAGGCTGCACTGTGTACACCCTCCTGTGGAGTGGCCAGGCAGAAGCGCTGGAAGGTCCTGGTAGGCCTGCAGCTCAGATGTGTCTCAGTCCCAGGGAAAAGCATTCCCTTATTTCTCCTTGGCAGTTAGCTTGAGCCAGAGCCTCTCAGAGGGAGACAAGCATCCCTGGGGGGTCGACACTTATTGCTGGGCTCTGCTAGAGCTGCTCCATGCCCAAAGGTCTCTGGCTCTGTGCCTACTGCAGGTTCATCTCTGTCTAATTTCTGAGGAGACTCCCCTGCCAGCTAAAATGTCTGTGGATATTGGGGGTTCCTCTGAGGCTAGGATCCTAGATGTCCATGGCAAGAGTGGGAATTCCCCCAGTCTCTTCATTCAGCCATTTCCTAGGTAATGTTCAGGGCCAGGAATGAGCCCTAGCATTCAGGAACCTATTCAAGCTTCCCAGATTTCTTCATATGTAGCCTCGGCATCTGCATATTTTATCCATCCACATTGAGCATATTCCTTCTGGAGATCTGTTCAAATGATGTACATTAGATGAAATCCCAGTCTCTGTGGGAGTGGCACTTCCTGGCTGCATCTAGCTGACCACCTTCAAATAGGTCTCCAATGTTCCTCTATTGTTTATTTATCTTTGCTCTATTTTTATTGTTTATCTCTTCCGATACATTTGAACATTTGCTCTTCATTTCCTAGTTTCTTAAGGTGTAAAGTTGTTACAGAATCAAGATCTTTCTTGCGTTAGAATGTAGCCATTACTGCATTAAATTTTGCATTTGCCACTACTTTTACTACATCTCATACATTTTAGTGGTTGTGTTTTCATTTTAATTTATCTCAGTTATTTTAAAATTTTCATTGTAATTTCTAATTTTATCAATTGGTATTTTAGTGTGTTGTTTAATTTCCACATACTTGTGAATTTTCTAGTATTCCTTCTCTTATTGATTTCTAGTTTTCTTTTGAGTGAAAATCATACTACATATAATTTAAAATTAAAAAAGAATAATTAAGGCTTGTTTCGTGGCCTAAGATATGTCCTGTCTTGGAGGGATAATCTACACTCATCAAGGGAGCGATCTGGTTGGAGGTGATTGGATCACTGGGGTGGTTTCCTTCATGCTGTTCTCATGATAGTGAGTAAATTCTCACAAGATCTGATGATTTTCTGAGGAGCTCTTCCCCCTTTACTCTTTGTTCTTCTCTTCTTCTCTCTCCTGCCACTTTGCAAAGAAGGTGTCTTCTTTGCCTTCTGCCATGGTTGTAGGTTTACTAAGGCCTCCCCAGCCATGTGGAACTGTGAGTCAATTAAAGCTCATTTTGTTATAAATTAACCAGGCCTGGACATTTACAGCAGTGTGAAAATGGACTAATACAACATACCAGTAGGTCTTGGTTCTTTAACCTGCTTGTAATCCTGTGCCTTTTAATTGGAGAATTTCACTCATTTATATTCAAAGTTCATAAAATATGTGTAGATTTGTTCCTATCATTATGATGTTAGCTGGTTATTATGCAGACATTTTTGTGGTTGCTTTATAGTCTCACTGGTTTGTGTACTTAAGTGTGTTTTTGAAATGGCTGGTAAAGATCTTCCCTTTCAATATTTAATGCTTCCTACAGGAGCTCTTATGAGGCAGGTCTGGTGGTGATGGATTTCATCAGCATTTGCTTGTCTGGAAAAGATCTTATGTCTTCCTCAATTATGAATCTTAGTGTGGTTGAAAATGTTTCTTGGAATTTCTTTAAGAATATTAAATATTGGCCCCTAATCTCTCTGGCTTTTAGAGTTTGTGCATGGTGTTCTACTTCTTGCCTTATGCTGTTCTCTTAGTAGGTGACCTGACGTTTTTCTCTAGCTGTCTTTAACATTTTTTCTTTCATTTGACCTTGGAGAATCTGATGATTATGCATCTCAGGAATGATTTTCTTAGGAAATATCTTCAATATTAAAATCAGCTGGAAATATTGAAGAAAAAAGAAAAGAAAAGAAAAGAAAAGAAAGGAAATATCTTACTGGAGTTGTCAGCATTTCCTGAATTTTAATGTTGACCTCTCTAGCAATATTGGGGAAGTTCTCAGGGATGTTATCTTGAAATAAGTTTTCCAAGTTTGTTCCATTCTCTCGATCTCTTTCAGGGACACCAATTAGAGGTAGATTTGATCTCTATATAATGTCATATTTCTTAAAGCTTTTGTTCATTCCTCTTTATTTTTTTCTCTATTTAAAAATTCTATTCTTTTTATTTATTTTATTTATTTTATTTCAATAGATTTTGGGGGTACAGGTGGTTTTTGGTTACATGAATGAATTGTTTTTTTTTTTGAGATGGCGTCTCGCCCTGTTGCCCAGGCTGTAGTGCAGTGGCGCAATCTCGGCTCACTGCAATCTCTGGCTTGTGGTTTCAAGCAATTCTCCTGCCTCAGCCTCCCCAGTAGCTGGGACTACAGGCATGCGCCACCACGCCCAGCTTTTTTTTTTTTTTGTATTTTTAATAGAGATGGGGTTTCATCATGTTGGCCGGGATGGTTTCGATCTCCTGATCTTGTGATCTGCCCGCCTCGGCCTCCAAAGCATGAATGAGTCTTTAGGGATGAATTCTGAAATTATGGTGCACCAATCATGAAAGCAATGTACACTGTACCCAATATGTAGTCTTTTACTCCTCACCTTCCTCCTAGCATCCCCACCTGAGTTCCCAAAGTTGATTATATTTCTCTGTATGTCTTTGTGTCCTCATAGTTTAGCTCCCACTTATAAGTGGCCACATACAGTATTTGGTTTTCCACTCCTGACTTACATTACTTAGAATAACAACCTCCACCTCTATCTAAGTAGCTGCAAAGACATTATTTTGTTTATTTTTATAACTGAGTAGTAGTCTATGGTGTATATATAATCATATTTTCTTTATCCACTCATTGGTTGATGTGAACTTAAGTTGGTTTCACATATTTGCTGTTGTGAATTGTTTTGCTATAAACATGCATGTGCATATTTCTTTTTCACATAGTAACTTCTTTTCCTTTGAGTAATCACCCAGTAGTGAGATTGCTGGATCAAATTATAGTTCTGCTTTTGCCTCTTTAAGGAATCTCCATGCTGTTTTTCTTTTTCTTTTTTTTTTTTATTATTGATGTTTATATATTTTTATTTTTTAAATTTTACTTTAATTGTATACTGTATCTGGCATTTCTCCCCATGTTATCCCTCCCCACCCTCCTCACCCTCCCCTACCCCCCCAACTGCCCCCAGCGTGTGATGCTCCTCTCCCTGAGTCCATGTGTTCTCATTGTTCAACACCCTCCTATGAGTGAGAACATACAGTGTTTGGTTTTCAGTTCTTGTGTCAGTTTGCTGAGAATGATGGTTTCCAGATTCATCCAAGTCCCTACAAAGGACACAAAGTCGTTGTTTTTTATGGCTGCATAGTATTCCATGGTATATATGTACCACATTTTCTTTGTCCAGTCTATCATTGATGGGCATTTAGGTTGGTTCCAGGACTTTGCTATTGTACACAGAGCTGCAATGAACATACGTGTGCATGTGTCTTTATAGTAGAATGATTTATAGTTCTTTGGGTATATACCCAGTAATGGGATTTCTGGGTCAAATGGAATTTCTATTTCTAGATCCTTGAGAAATCGTACCACTGTCTTCCACAATGGTTGAACTAATTTACACTCCCACCAAGTGTGTAGGAGTGTTCCTATTTCTCCACATCCTCTCCAGCATCTGTTATTTCCTGACTTTTTAATGATCACCATTCTAACTGGCATGAGATGATATCTCATTGTGGTTTTGATTTGCATTTCTCTAATTATCAGTGATGATATGCTTTTTCTCATGTTTGTTGGCTGCATAAATGTCTTCCTTTGAGAAGTGTCTGTCCATGTCCTTCACCCAATTTTTGATGGGGTTGTTTGATTTTTTCTTGTAAATTTGTTTAAGTTATTTGTAGATTCTTGATATTAGCTTTTTGTCAGACAGAGAGATTGCAAAAATTTTCTCCCATTCTGTAGGTTGCCTGTTCACTCTGATGATAGTTTCTCATGCTGTGCAGAAGCTCTTTAGTTTAACTAGATTCCATTTGTCAATTTTGAGATTCGTTGCCATTGTTTTTGATGTTTTAGTCATGAAGCCTTTGCCCATGCCTATGTCCTAAATGGTATTGCCTAGGTTTTCTTCTAGGGTTTTTATGGTTTTTGGTCTTACGTTTACATCTTTAATCACTCTTCAGTTAATTTTTGTGTAAATTGTAAAGAAGGGGGCCAGTTTCAATTTTCTGCATGTGGCTAGCCAGTTTTCCCAACACCATTTATTAAATAGGGGATCCTTTCCCCATTGCTTGTTTTTGTCAGGTTTTTGAAAGATCAGATGGTTGTAGATGTGTGGTGCTATTTCTGAGGCCCCCGTTCTGTTCCATTCTTATATATATATATATATATATATATATATATATATATATATATGTTTTGCTACCACTACCATGCTGTTTTGGTTACTATAGCCTTGCAATGTAGTTTGAAGTCAGGTAGAGTGATGCCTCCAGCGTTGATCTATTTGTTTAGGGATGTCTTGGCTATATGGGCTCTTTCTTGATTCCTTATGATACTTAAAGTAGTTTTTGCTAATTCTGTGAAGAAAGTCAATGGTAGCTTGAAGGGAATAGCATTGAATCTATAAATTCCTTTGGGTAGTATAGCCATTTGCATGATATTGATTCCCGCTGTTAATGAGCATGGAATGATTTTCCATCTATTTGTGTCCTCTGTTATTTCCTTGACCACTGGTTTGTAGTACTCCTTGAAGAGTTCTTTCACATCCCTTGTAAGTTGTATTCCTAAGCATTTTATTCACTTTATAGCAATTGTTAATGGGAGGTCACTCATGATTTGGTTCTCTGTTAGCCTATTATTTGCGTACAGAAGTTCTTGTGATTTTGCATATGATTTTTCTATCCTGAGACTTCACCCAAGTTGCTTATCAGCTTAAGGAGATTTTGGGCTGAGATGATGGCGTTTTCTAAATATACAATCATGTCATCTGCAAACAGAGACAATTTGACCTCCTCTCATTCTATTTGAATACACTTTTTTTTTTTTTCTTGCCTAATTGCCCTGGACAGAACTTCCAATACTATGTTGAATAGGAGTGGTGAGAGAGGGCATCCTTGTCTTGTGCCAGTTTTCAAAAGGAATGCTTCCAGTATTTGCCCATTCAGTATGATCTTGGCTGTGGGTTTTTCATAAATAGCTCTTACTATTTTGAAATATGTTCAATCAATACCTAGTTAATTGAGAGTTTTTAGCATGAAGGGGTGTTGAATTTTATCGAAGGCCTTTTCTGCATCTATTGAAATGATCATGTGTTTTTTGTATTTGGTTCTGTTTATATGATGAATTACATTTATTGATTTGTGCATTTTGAACCAGTTTTGCATCCCAGGAATGAAGCCGACTTGTTCATGGTGGATAAGCTTTTTGATGTGCTACTGAATTTGATTTGCTGGTATTTTATTGCAGATTCTTGCATCAATGTTCATCAAGGATATTGGCCTGAAATTTTCTTGTTTTCTTATATCTCTGCCAGGTTTTGGTATCAGGATGATGCTGCCCACATAAAATGAGTTAGGGAGGATTCCTTCTTTTTATATTGTTTAGAATAATTTCAGAAAGAATAGTACCAGCTCCTCTCTGGTAGAATTTGGCTATAATTCTGTCTGGTCCTGGGCTTTTTTTTTTTTTTTTTTTTGGTTGGTAGTCTATTAATTACTACCTCAATTTCAGAACTTGTTATTGATCTATTCAGGGATTTGGTCCCAGGGATTCTGGTATGTTGTGTTTTTGTTCCCACTAGTTTCGAAAAACTTATTTATTTCTCCCTTAATTTTATTATTTACCCAGTAGTAATTCAGGAACAGTTGTTTAGTTTCCATGTAGTTGTGCAGTATTAAATGAGTTTCTTAATCCTGAGTTCTAATTTGATTTGCACTGTGGCCTGAGAGACTGTTATGATTTCCATTCTTTCATGTTTGCTGAGGATTGTTTTACTTCCAATTTTGTGGTCAATTTTAGCACAAGTGTGATGTAGTGCTAAGAAGAAAGTATATTCTTCTGATTTGCGGTGTAGTTCTTTAGATGTCTATTAGGTCCACTTGGTCCAGAGATGAGTTCAAGTTCTGAATATCTTGTTAATTTTTTGTCTCATTGATCTGTCTCCTTCTATTATTGCATGTGATTCTAAGTCACTTTGTAGATCTCTAAGAACTTGCTTTATGAATCTGGGTGCTCCTGTATTGGGTGCATATATATTTAAGATAGTTAGCTCTTCTTTTTACATTGATCCCTTTACCATTATGTAATATCCTTCTTTGTCTTTTTTTATCTTTGTCAGTTTAAGTCTTTTTTATCAGAGGCTAATATTGCAACCACTGCTTTTTTTTCCTTCTTTTTTTTTTTTTGTTTTTACTTTCAATTTGCTTGGTAAATCTTCCTCCATCCCTTTACTTTGAGCATATGTGTGTCTTTGGACGTGAGATGGGTCTCCTGAATACAGCACACCAACGGGTCTTGACTCTTTATCCAATTTGCCAGTCTGTGTCTTTTAATTGGGGCATATAACCCTTTTACATCTAAGGTTAAGATTCTTATGTGTGAATTTGATCCTGTCTTTATGATGCTGTCTGGCTATTTTACTTGTTGGTTGATGCAGTTTCTTCATAGTGTCAATGACCTTTATAATTTGGTATGTTTTTGCAGTTGTTGGTACTAGTTTTTCCTTTCCATGTTTAGTGCTTCCTTCAGGCAATCTGTAAGGCAGGCCTGGTGGTTGCAAAATCTCTCAGCATTTGCTTGTCTTTAAAGGATTTTATTTTTCCTTCACTTTTGAAGCTTAGTTCGGTTTGTTATGAAATTCTTGAATTAAAATTCTTTTCTTTAAGAATGTTGAATATTGGTCCCCACTCTGTCCTGGTTTGCAGGGTTTCTGCAGAGAGATGCACTATTAGTATGATGGGCTTCCCTTTTTGAATTACCCGACCTTTCTCTCTGGCTGCCCTTAACATTTTTCCCTTCATTTCAACCTTGGTGAATCTGATGATCGTGTGCCTTGGGGTTGCTCTTCTCAAGGAGTATCTTAGTGGTGTTCTCTGAATTTCCTGAATTTGAATGCTGGCCTTTCTTGCTATGTTGGGGAAGTACTCCTGGATAATATCTTCAAGAATATTTTCCAGCTTTGTTCCATTCTCCCCATCACTTTCAGGTACACCAATCAAACGTAGGTTTGGTCTTTTCATATAATCTCATATTTCTTGGAGGCTTTGTTTATTCCATTTTATTTTTTCTCTAGTGTTGTCTTCTCACTTTATTTCAGAAAGTTGATCTTCAGGCTCTGATATCCTTTCTTCTGCTTGATAGATTCAGCTATTGATAATGTGTATGCTTCACAAAGTTCTTTTGCTGTGTTTTTCAGCTCCATCAGGTCATTTATATTTTTCGCTAAACTGGTTATTCTAGTTAGCAATTCTTCCAACGTTTTTCAAAGTTCCTAGCTTTCTTGCATTGGATTAGAACATGCTCTTTTAGCTCAGAGGAGTTTGTTATTACTCACCTTCTGAAGCCTGCTTCTGTCAATTCATCAAACTCATTCTCCATCCAGTATTTTTAGGGAACAATTGCTGGTGAGAAGTTGTAACACTTTGGAAGAGAAGAAGCTTTCTGGTTTCTGGAATTTTCAGTTGTTTTTTTTTTTTTGTGTGTGTGTGCTGTTTTTCCCTCATCTTTGTGGATTTATCTACCTTTGGTCTTTGAATTTGGTGATCTTCAAATGGGATTTTTGTGTGGATGTCCTTTTTTCATGTTGATGCTATTACTTTCTGTTTGTTAATTTTCCTTCTAACAGTCAGGCTTCTCTGCTGTAGGTCTGCTAGAGTTTGCTGGATGTCCACTCCAGACCCCGTTTGCCTGGAAATCAAAAGAGGCTGAAGAACAACCAAGATTGTTGACTGTTTCTGCTTCTGGAAGCTTCACCTTAGAGGGGCACCCAACAGATGCCAGCCAGAGCTCTCCTGTATGAGGTGTCTCTTGACCCCTGCTGGGATGTGTCTACCAGTCATGGGTATCAGGGACCCACTTAGGGAGTCAGTCTGTCCCTTAGCAGAGCTCAAATGCTTTGCTAGAAAATCTGCTGCTCTCCTCAGCCAGCAGGCAGCAACATTTCTGTCTGCTGAAGCTGCACCCACAGCCGCCTTTTCTCCCTATCTGCTCTGTCCCAGAGAGATGGGAATTTTACCTATAAGCCCCTGACTCAGACTGCTGCCTTTTTTTACAGAGATGCCTGCCCAGAGAGGAGGAATCTAGACAGGCAATCTGGCTACAGCAGCTTTGCCTAGCTGCAGTGGGCTCCCACCCAGTTTGAACTTCCCAGTGGTTTTGTTTACATTGTGAGGGGAAAACCATCTACTCAAGCCTCAGCAATGGCAGATGCCCCTTCCCCCACCAAGTTCCAGTGTCTCAGGTCGATTTCAGACTGCTGTGCCTCCTGTGAGAATTTCAAGCCATTGGATCTTAGCTTGCTGGGTTCCATAGGGGTGGGATCTGCTAAGCTAGATCACTTAACTCTTTGGCTTCAGCCTCCTTCCCAGGGGAGTGAATGGTTCTGTCTCGCTGGCATTCCAGGCACCACTGGGGTATGAAAACACTTCTGCAGCTAGCTCAGTGTCTGCCCAAACAGCTGCCCAGTTTTGTGATTGAAACCTAGGGCCCTGGTGGTGTAGGCACTGAAGGGAATCTCCTGGTCTGGGGACTGTGAAGATAATTGCTCATTATCTTAAGCAAATTAACAGAGGAGAAGAAAACTGAATTCTAAATGTTCTCACTTAAAAGTAGGAGCTAAACATTGAGTACACATTGATAAAAAGATAGGAACTAGATGAAAGAGTGAATGAGGTGCCTGAGGATTGAGAAACTACCTATTGGTAGCTAGTATGTGGGCTGGAATGCACCCTTTCTCACGGCACAGTCTCTCATGGCTTTCCTTGGCTAGGGAAGGGAGTTCCCTGACTCCTTGTGCTTCTTGGGTGAGGCGTCACCCCACCCTGCTTCTGCTTGCCCTCTGTGGGCTGCACCCACTGTCTAACCAGTTCCAGTGAGATGTGTCAGGTACTTCAGATGGAAATGCAAAAATCAGCCACCTTCTGTGTTGATCTCACTGGGAGCTGCAGACCATACCTGTTCCTATTTGGCCAACTTGACAGTCATCTAATGAATTATTTTTAAATGTTAAGTAAATAAACCTTAGCACATCTGCCAAAAAATAAAAAATAAAATGAAAAAAGACTGTAGTATGTATCACCACGGAATACTACACAGCCAAAAAAAGAATGAAATCATGTCCTTCACAGAAACACAGATATAGTTGGTAGTCATTATCTTAAGAAAATTAACAGAGAAGAAGAAAACTGAATTCTACATGTTCTCACTTAAAAGTGGGAACTAAACATTGAGTACACATTGATAAGATGGGAACAATAGACTCTGGGGAGTACTAGATGAGAGAGTAAATGAGGTTCCTGAGGATTGAAAAACTACCTATTGGTAGCTAGTATTTTGTTGAGGATGTTCATATCTATGTACATCAGGAATAGTGGATTGTAATTTTCTTCTCATAGTGTCTGGTTTTGGTATCAGGGTAAAGTTGGCCACATAGAATGAATTTAAAAAGGTTACTTTCTCTCAAAGTTTTAGAATTGCACAAAATTTTTCAAGTTTGGATAGAATTCCCCAGTGAACTCATCTAGCTCTAAACTTTTTTTGCCAGGAGATTTTTGATAACTGATTTAATCTCCTTTCATGTTATCGGTCTACTCAGATTTTTTTATTTCCTTGGGGTTCAGTTATACTAGATTTTATGTCTAGGATGCATCCACTTCTAGGTTATCCAATTTGTTGATATATAATTGTTCATAGTAGTCTCATGATCCTTCATGTTTCTCTGGTATCAGTAGTAATGCTTCCTCTTTTATTTGTAATTTTATTTGTTTATATCTTTTTTCTCCTTTTTTACTGTAGCTAAACTTCTTTATCTTTTTAAAAAACTAGTCTTAATTTTGTGAATATTTTCTATTGTTTTTTTTCTAGTCTTTATTTAATTTGCTTCTTTCCTCTTTATTATTTCCTTATGCTTACTTTGTGTACTAGTTGCTCATCTTTTTCTATTATTTCCTGGCATTGTAAAGTGATTTTTTAAAATTTCAGATTTTGCTATTTTCTTAATGTAGACATTTATTACTGAAAACTTCCTGCTGATAACTCCCTTTGCTACATCCCATAAGTTTGGTATGTTGTATTTTCATTTTAACTTGTCCAAGTGTTACCGAAGAGTGTCTCACAGTTCCAAGCTCTTGGTGTCCTGAACAAAGAACTGGATTAGGCTCACACAGATAGAAAAAAAAAAAGCAGCAAAAATTTATTAAGCACAATGGCACAATATTACACTCTTGGAGGGGGAGAATGGACTTGCCCTTGTGAGATTAGATCAGCATTAGTTTAATTTACTTTGGGCCTTTTTATGTGTTTTCTTTTTCTTCTCTTCCCAAGAGCTGACTAATCTCTAGCCAGTGTCTGCCTTTTTGACTGATAGATGTGTTGCTTAGTTACTTTGACCTTTGCCCATTGCCTCCATCCCATAATTTTACGTAATGAGTGATATGAAGTCCCTATATGTGAGCTTTAAGGAGTTGATATTACACAGGGTTATGTTAAGGATACTTTTTAATGTGCGTGACTATCCCTGAAGAGCTGCCCCTTACTGGTTTGGTCTTGATACTATTGGCCATGGGGTCCTTGCTCATTGCTCTATCTTACTTTTTGTTTTGGCTGCTTGACTTCTGCTTCTTATCTTGCTTCTTGCTCCGCTGCCCCTTCACCTTGCTTCTGCTGTTTGCTTTCCCCTATGTTGCCCTTTATCCAAGTTTTAATTCCCTTTGCTATTCTGCCTTCTTTTTCCAATTCTCCTCTCTCAATTTCCCTATTCTCCCGCTTCATTAAGATATTATTTTATTGTGCTTGAAATTTTTCTTTAACTCATTGGTTGTTTGTATGTTGCTTAATTTACAAGTATTTGTGAGTTTCCCAATTTTCTTTTTGTTATTGATTCCTAGTTTCATATCATTGTGGTTAGAAATGATACTTGATATGATTTTCACATTTTTACATTTGTTAGAACTAGTACTGTGGCCTAACATATGGTCTAATCTGGAGAATGTTCCATATATACCTGGGAAGAATTTGTATTCTGCTACTGTTCAATGGAAGGGTCTGTATATATCTGTTAGATCCATTTTTTCTATACTGATGTTAAAATTATGTGTTTCCTGATTGATTTACTTTTGAGTGATCTATCCATTATTGAAAATGGGGTATTAAGGTCCCCTACAGTAATCGTATTGCTGTATATTTCCTCCTTCAGTTCTGTTAATATTTACTTTATATATTTAGTTGCTCAAACACTGAATACATTTGTAGTTACAATCATAATATTCTGTTTATGACTTGATCCCTTTTTCTTTGTATAATGACATTCTTGCTTTCTTCTGACAAAAATCTATTTTGTCTTTTAGAAATATAATCACCCCTGCTCTCTTTTGGTTGCAATTTGCATGGGATATTGTATTTTATCTCATCACTTTTAGCCTATGTGTGTCCTTAAAGCTAAAGTGAGTTTCTTGTAGACAACAAATGGTTGAATCTTGCTTTTGTTTTTCTTTTATTGGTTTGGCCACTTTACATGTATCAGTTGGATAATTTAAACAGTTTACACTTAAGGTCATTGTGATACATAAGGACTTATTAATGCTGTTTTGTTAATTGTTACTGACTGGTTTGCAGTGCTTTGTTTCCTTCTTCATCTGCTGTTTTAATTTCTGATTTGTAGTGGTATGCTTTGATTCCTTTCTTTTTTCTTTTATAGATCAAATATAGGTGTTTTGTTTGTGATTAACATGAGACTTGCATAAAGCATCTTATGGTTATGACATTCTGTTTTAACCTGATAGCAACTTAAGTTTGATTGTTTACAGAAAGCAATACTTTTGTCACCCTTCCCAACATTTTGTAATTGAGGTGTAAGTGTCTATCACTTTATTGTTTATCCATTAATAACTTATTGTAGCTTTGGCTCTTTTTAATATTTTTGCCTTTTAACTTTTATGCTAAATTTTAAAGTGATTTATGTCCCACCATTACAGTATTAGAATATTCTAAATTTGGCTATACACTTACCTTTACCATCAAGTTTTATATGTTCCTATGTTTTCTATCAATTAATGCTTTTAATTTTTATTTTATTATATTTTATATTTTAATTTTCAAATTTTAATTCATATGGGTACATAGTGGGTATATATAAAATATATGTATAGAATATATGGAATATTTTGCTACAGGCATACAATATCTATTAATCACATCAGGGAAAATGAGGTTTCCATTAACTCAAGCATTTATTCTTTGTGTTATAAACAGTTCAGCTATACACTTTTAGTTATTTTGAAATGTACAATTAAATTATTGTTGACTCAAATCATCCCATTGTGCTATAAAATACTAGATCTTCTTTATTCCTTTTAACTATTTTTGTTCTATTTAACCATACCTCCTTCTCCATCTCAATCCCTCCACTACTTTTCCCAGTCTCAGGTAACCAGGACATGGAGAAAATGGAACCCTTATATACACTGTTGATAAGAACATAAATTAGTACAACCACTGTGCAGAATAGTTTGGATGTTCCTCAAAAAACTAAAAAGAGAACTACCATATGATTACACAGTCCCACTGTTGGGTGGGGACTTTCTTTTTCCCAAAAGAAAAATCGGTATATAAAAGAGATTACCTTCACTTTCATGTTTGTTGCAGCACTGTTAACAATAGCCCAGATTTGGAAACAACCTAAATGTCCATTAAAAGATAAATTAGTAAAGAAAATGTGGTAGTTACACACGATGGAGTGCTCTTCATGTGGGGATGATTAATAAGTACAAAACATAATTAGAATAAATAAGACTGGGTATTTGATAGCACAACAGGGTGACTGTAGTCAGTAATAAAATAATGGCATATTTTAAAATAACTGAAAGAGTATAATTGGATTGAATGTAACACAAAGAATAAATGCTTGAGGGTATACATATTCCATTTTCCACGATGTGATTATTATGCACTGCATGCCTGTACCAAAATCTTTCATGTACCCACTAAATACATACACCTACTATGTACCTACAAAAATTAAAATAAAAAATATAAATCAAAATAAACAAATAAATAAAACATTAAAAATAAAAAGGAGCTACCATATGATCCAGCAATATCGTTATGTATAGATCCAAAAGAAAGGAAATCAGTATATCAAAGAGATAGCCACACTCCCATGTTTATGGCAGCACTACTCACAATAGTCAAGATTTGGAAGCAGCCTAAGTTTCCTTCAACAGATGAATGGATAAAGAAATGTGGTATATATACACAATGGAGTACTATTCAACCATAAAAATGAATGAGATCTTGGAGATCATGACATTTGCAGCAACTTGGATGAAACTGGAGGTCGTTATATTATGTTAAATTAGTCCAGCACAGAAAGATAAGATCCACATGTTCTCACTTATTTGTGGGAGCTAAAAACTAAAACAATCGAATTCATTATTTTTGCTTCAGTAATTGCTGTTGTTTATAATGAAAATCAGTTTTCTTCTAAAATTGCATTTTGTATAAGGAAGTGTAATACTCTTCCCTTTCTTTTCAATCCCTTGTACACTTTTTTTAAACAGTATCCTTATAATCAAGTCATAATTCTAATAACATTTGAAAGATACATTCATTTTCTTTACAGCATGAAAGACATAACAAAGATCATTTTATCTCCTTTAAACAATGAAATTAAAGAAGTTAACAGTTTCAACCTTCTGTCCATAGAAAAATATTTTTCTACATCCTTTACACAACAAAGGTAGGAAACTCTACAGTGTTTAACTGAAACTTTTATGAGCTTAACAAGGCTTTCAAACATTTTCATTCTTGCACTGAAAATTTTAAAAGGTTTCAG
>CAUYLG010042243.1:0-42947 GCA_963573385.1 Cacajao melanocephalus
CGTGTGGCTCCTCCGCCGGGAATCTCCTAGTCTGTGGGCAACAAAAATTCATCTGAAAGTGCGGCGTCCGCTCGCTCTCTGCGCTTTCACTGGGAGCTACAATCCTGAGCTGTTGTTAATCGGCCATCTTGGATCTCTCTCATCCCTGTCTTTTTATACTAGTTGTCTTGAAAGTATCTGAAAATATTCATGGGTGGCAACAAAGAACATGAGCTATGCAGACAGAGACCCAACCAGACTCCTGTCAGCTGGGTGACCTTGGGCTGGTCATTTTACCTCTCTGAGCCTCAGTTTCTCCTCTTGGGATGGGACTGTGCCTTCCTACAGGGATTTTTGTGTATGAATAAGGACAGAATGAGACAATGTACATAAAATCCCCCGTTCTGCTTTGGTTCCCTTTCTTAGATCCTACAATGCCCAGAGAACAGAGATGAAGCCAAAGAATTCAGAACCCAGTAGCCCCACCTATCTTTAATTAACTAGAATACATCACTCTGTCATCTTCTGCTCTCTAGGCTTCCGTGGTCCCAGACCATGAGAATACATGCTCCTCATCATTGAAGATGCAGGATAAGATTTTACTCTGTAGAGTACAAATACTATATACATCCTTCTTCTGGGCACACACACACACAAAAAAAAGAGTTAGCTCAGTCCCTGCATTGCCCTACAAAACTCTTAGGTAAATGAGTCCTTAGGTGAATTTATTCTGTTGATCAAACTTGTGTGTGTGTGCACATGCATCCACACACACGAGAGAGAGAGAGAGTGAATGTTGTCCAAAGTAGACTCCACACTATATGTAACTTCCCTAGACCTAGGGGGAGAAGGGGATACCCAGGTCAGAATCTGACTCATTTACATCCTTAATTTACCAATGGAAGAATCCAGATCAGCCACAGTCAGAAAGGAAATGTTGGGAGATAAAATGCTGACAGCAAATGGCAATTATCCCTCTTCTATCATTTCAATATTGTTGCAACAATACTGACCTCTGTTCTCCCAAGTCATGAACAGAGAGAGCCAATGATTTAGAGACCAACTGGTTTTAGCTCTGTAAGCAAACAGACATCTTGCCCAAAGTTTCCCTGTGTATACTGAGCAGGGCACCCATCCTACAAAATGCACCGTGAAAACTGTTCTGTTGTCACAGATGTTTAAGAAATGCTGTGAACTGCAACCCCACCCCAGAGATTCTTAGTGCACAGTGCTATTTTAAAGCTCAGTAAAGTCCAGTAATAAAGAAGTCTACTTAAATATAGGTAGTCCAGCATTTCCTAGTCATTAAGGCATGACTTCCATTTCTGGCCATATAGCCGACTAGACATCTTGAATGATCCTCCCAATGAAGGAAAAATAACTACAGGGACATGGATGAAGCTGGAAGCCACCATTCTTAGCCAACTAACACAGGAACAGAAAACCAAAGACCACATGTTCTCACTCATAAGTGGTAGTTGAACAATGAGAGCACATGGGCACAGGGAGGGGAACATCACACACTGGGGCTTGTTGGGATAAGAGGGGTCAGGGGAGGCAGAGAGCATTAAGACAAATGCTAATGCATGTGGGACTTAAAACCTAGATAGGGCCAGGCGCGGTGGCTCACGCCTATAATCCCAGCACTTTTGAAGGCCGAGGTGGGTGAATCACGAGGTCAAGAGATTGAGACCATCCTGGTCAACATGGTGAAACCCCCATCTCTACTAAAAATACAAAAATTAGCTGGGCATGGTGGCGTGAGCCTGTAGTCCCAGCTACTCGGGAGGCTGAGGCAGGAGAATTTCTTGAACCCAGGAGGCAGAGGTTGCAGTGAGCCGAGATCGTGCCATTGCACTCCAGCCTGGGTAACAAGAGCGGAACTCCATCTCAAAAAAAAAAAAAACCTAGATAATGGGTTGATAGGTGCAGCAAACCACCACGGTACATGTATACCTATGTAACAAACCTGCACATGTATACCAGAACTTAAAGTAAAATAAAAATAAAACAAAATCTGGATATAAAATCCATTGACATTTACTATGTGTTGTAGGATGAGTTCCCAGGGAAACAGCATCTGAGATGGAAGTTTGTGAGCAGGGGGTTTACCGGGAAGTATTCTCAGGATCAACGCCGGTGAGGGAGTGGGGATGCAGAATGGGGCAGAAGGAGAAGGTGAATATGATGGAGCCACTAAGAGACCTTGGCCAATCCCAAGGGGAGCTCTGAAGCTAGGACCGCCCTTTACAGGTGTACCACACTGAGGCACAGCAATGAATAAGCTGCCTAATTTCTCTGATCTCCAAAGTGGAGATTGCAAACTACTCTCTCTCCTAGGGCTGTGATGAAGATTAAATAAGCTAATACATGCAAAGCACTTGGAACAACGCCTGACACGTGGTAAGTGCTTGGTAAATGGTGGCTGTGTATATTACATCATTCATGTTCCCTGAGTGGATGCAACTATTTTACAATATGATCACAATCTCATGAATTTCTCCCTGACCCCAATTGTGGGGCTACAGACAGAGCTCAGCATCAGATCCGGTGTGTTCACCAGATATCCCATATTCCAAAGCTTGGAGGTCCATGTTTTAGGAACAGCTGGGGCAAACATGATATGGGGTGGCGGGGGCGGGTCAGGATGTTCATAAGTGGAGGCTGTGCAAATGCAGCTGTTCATCCCGGATTTCCATATCTAATTTTAAATCTCTTCCTGTTGGGATTGTTAAACAAGCCATTACACTAATGGATGTAACCACAGGCTGCACAGTAAAGCACCAGTTCACCACTTAAGAGTGGACACTACACGCCATAAGCCCTGTAATTTTTTTGAACCTTTAATTGAAATATAACATAATGCAGGAAAGCACACAAATCATTCAGCATACAGCCCAATACATTTTCATGAAACAAACACACCCATATAACCCACATCCACATCAGGGGACGGAACATTACTGAGGCCTCCCAGGCAACCTCCTCATGTCCCCTTTCAGTCTCTAACACCCCAAAGAAAGTCACTATCCTGGCCGGGCACAGTGGCTCACGCCTGTCATCCCAGCACTTTGGGAGGCCGAGGCAGGCAGATCACTTGAGGTTAGGAGTTCAAGACCAGCCTGGCCAACGTGGTGAAACCCTGTCTCTACTGAAAATACAAAAATTAGCCAGGCGTGGTGGTGTGCGCCTGTAATCCCAGCTACTAGAGAGGCTGAGGCAGGAGAATCTCTGGAACCCAGGAGGCGGAGGCTGCAGTGAACAGAGATTGTGCCACTGCACTGCAGCCTGGGTGAAAGAGCAAGACTCTATCCCAAAAAAATAATAATAATAAAATAAAATAACTTTTTTAAAAAAGAAAGTCACTATCCTGACTTCTAACACTTAGATTTGTTCCTCTTGTCTTGAGCTTTAAATCAGTGGAATTATTCAGTTGGCACTCTTATTGTACCTGGTTTCTTTCACTCAATATTGTGTTTCTGAGATTTGTCCATATTGTCTCTATTACTTAGAGTTTGTTCTCTCTCAGTGTCTGCGTAGTACTTATTGCGTGAGGATAGCACAACTTATCCATTCTAGTATCAACGGACATTTGGGTAATTTCCACTTTAAAGCCATTATGAAAAAAGCTGGTATGAGCATTCTTATACTTTTTTTTTTTTTTTTTTTTGCTGAACATATGTACATACTTCTTTTCAGAATATACCTAAATGCGAAATAATTGGCTCATAGAGTTTGCATATGCTCAGCTTTAGAAGATACTGCCAAACAGTCTCTCAAGCCCAGTATTTTTTTTCAAGTTGAAAATATACAAATAATACAATCTAGAAAAGCTAGAAAATATAGATCAATATGTATAAATAAGTAATAAAACTATTCATAATTACCCCATGCAGGAATAGCCCTTATGTTGGCATCTCAACTTCCAATAATTTTCTATGCATTCATGGATCCACGTGTATTTTTTACAGAAAAAAAAAATCATTCTGCATAGACTACTTGCTTTTTTATTTAGCAAAAGATTATGAGCATCTTTCACAACCTCAATAAATGTACAGCTATGTATGACTTCATTTCTTTCAACTTTTTAGTATAAAGATGTTCAAATACCTGTGAAGGCAGGCAGAATAATATAACAAATGAGCCACATGCAGTGGCTCATGCCTGTAATCCCAGCACTTCGGGAGGCAGAGGCAGGTGGATCACTTGAGCCCAGAAGTTCAAGACAAACCTGGGCAACGTGGCAAAACCACATTTCTATGAAAAAGAATAATCAGCTAGTAGGTGGTAGAGCCAGGATTCATGCTGGCTCCAAAAGCCTTGAGTTATTATATTGCCTGTGAATACATTTGATCAGGTAGATGACTGGGAAGTTGATTTTAAAGACAGTTTGTATTTTCATGCACTTTGGAATAGAGCCATGAGGAAATTAATATCTGTTGAAATATATTTGTAACCTATGCACCCATTGCTCAGATCAATAATTATTGCATAGCCAATCTGATTTCATTTATCCATCACCCTTTCTCCCATTATTTTGAAGCATTATATCATTTTATCTTTATAATGATATCATTATATCATTTAAATATTTAAATAAATATTTAAAACAATTATTTAGAGAAGATAAGGACTGTTTAAAACTATAACCACAATAACATTATCATATCTTAAAAAAACCCTTTGCTATCCAATATCCATGCAAACATAATAACTATCTTTGCATGGATGCCTTATATTTCATTGTAAGAATGTAGCGTTATCTATCCAACCAGTTTAAATTTTAAAGCATGCAGCTTTAAGACTTTCAACACTTAACTGAAGTTGTCTAAATTTACACAGTGCTCCTGTTGCTGACAAGTTCATAAATGCCTGAAACAAAATAAACTTTTCTCATAAGAAATGAAAACAAAGCCATAAATATGATGTAAAGAGGTTGAAACTACTTCAGACTTGATTTTTTGCTCTTCTGACTTTAGCAGAGTCATCAGCAGCAAATAAGCAGCTTATAGAAAGCAAAATGAAAAGAGACAGTGTTCATGAAAGTAACTCTCCCCCTAAAATTCCTGGCAATGTCCAGCTGAGCCACACAGACAGAGCCAGCCTGCATCAGGAATATCACTTTTTTTTCTGTAGGATTCTTTCCGTAAAGTCTTTGTCCTACTCGGTAACATCTTAGGATCGGCACCTCCATTAATGATTGTTCTGATGGCTTTTACTCAGTTGAGCTAATTGCCAATGTCTCCAATGTATTTGCCTTTTCCAGTGGAAGTGGAAATTTCTATTTTTCCTGAAAAGACCAGCCTTTGATTATTTCTTTGCCTGGGTCCTCTCTATCATATTAACTGATGTTTTGCAGTCATGATTTTGCTTAAAAGTAAAATAAAATAAAATTACATTAAAAAGCCAGAAATCTCACAAGCTCACCAAGCTAACCTCAGAACACCTGTATAGTTCTCAGGGGTAACAGCTGGGACGCTAGACGGGAAATGGCCTTGCAGCCCACTGTGTGGGAAGGGACGCATCTGTCACTTTTCCAACCCACAACCTACAAGGGTGCAGAGTAATAATAATAAAAAAATAGCAAGCAGTTTAAACCCCGTTGTTCCCAAATTAATGCTTACAAATAGATTTCAACAGGTATTAATTTCCTCACAGCTCTATTCCAAAGTGCATGAAAACAGAAACTGTCTTTAGAACCAGCTTCCCAATCACCTACCTGATCGAATGTATTCACAGGCAATATAATAACTGATGGCTTTTGGAGCCAGCATGAATCCTGGCTCTACCACCTACCAGCTTTTTGAATATGGATGAGTTACCTAATCTCTCTGAATCTCACTGCCCTCCTCTATGAAATGGGAATAATAATAAAGTCTACCTCGCAGGGTTGTTGTGAATTAAATAAGTTAAGATGCACATACCTGGCACATAGATAACATAAGTGTTACATATACACAGGCGCACACACACACACACACACACACAAGAACAGCTGATATCTCTGAAGGCTGGTGTTTATACTTCAATTCCAGCTGCTTAGCTATGCCACCAGGACTCTGCCCACTCTGCAGGTGAGATTTTCTTATTATCTGTACAGGGACCCAAAGTTGTCTTATTCCTGTCTGATGGGAAACTCAGATGCCAGAGAGCATACAGCTAAGAAACTTGTTTCTATAGTTCGTTCTTTGCCTTGAAAGACAGCTAGATACTTTTCAGACACTGTTTTCAGGACACACTAGCTGGCACAATGAAAGTGTTTAGAATAGAGTTGTCACAGTAAGTGTTGGCTCTTATCATTACCAGCGTTCTTCTTTATTGCTATTTATTGGAAGTAGAGCCAATGGCTTGAATCAATGGGAAGAGAAAAGGCTGGATAAGAGTTGAGTCAACCTAATTCCTTTCCTTTCTCATAGTCTCATCACTGAGAAGAAAGTGAATAAGAACATCGTAAAGACCATTTCTTTTGTAACATGAACTGAGCTACAAATTCAAGTCTCGCCTCTTTTATTTTTCCAGTTAGCCATAGGCCATTACATGAATTATTCATGGGAAGTCAAGAGTCTCCCTCTAGGAGCCTCATCTTTCCCTTGAATTGTCTAAGCGGAGTTTTCTTTGTGAACCCACACTCACGGGAGGAGGAAGTTGGTGCTTTGTCCTCCGCTGCCATTGCTTTTAATGGCCACAAGGTGTCGCCATAGAAAACACGTCCTCCAAAGTCTTGGACAGACCACGCTGGCCACTCTTCTCTGACATCTCCCTGATCCACACCACCAACGCTCTCAGAACCCACAGCGTTTGATTAAATACCTTCCCCCAGACAACCAGGCTACGTACACGAGGGAGGTGTCTTTACGAGTTCCGGGATACCTTATCTCTGCTCAATCTAAGGGAAGTTGCTCTAATGTCTAACCAAAGAGGTTTTCTGGCCCCTTCTGGCTGAAAAACTTACAGGAAGAGCACAATAGCAGTTTTTTTTTTCCTATTAGGTGCCCAGATATAGTACATAAAGCCTTTTAATAGATGAACAGTGATGTGGAAGAAATGTTTCCCCAAAGTGAAAATACCCTCAACCTCACTACAGCTGCACTTTACCATACCACTGGAATAGAAAGATCCCTTCAAAATATATTTGAACTGGCCAGGTGTGGTGGCTCATGCCTGTAATCCTAGCACTTTGGGAGGCCAAGGAGGATAGATGACTTGAGTCCAGGAGTTTGAGACCAGCCTGGTCAACATGGTGAAACCCCATCTCTACTAAAAATACAAACATTAGCCAAGTGTGGCGGCACATGCCTGTAGTTCCAGCTACTTGGGAGGCTGAGGTGGGAGAATCACTTGAACCCAGGAGGTGGAGGTTGCAGTGAGATCACACCACTGCACTCCAGCCTGAGTCACAGAAAGAGACTCCATCTCAAAAAAAAAAAAAAAAAAAAATGCCCTGAGAAGCATTTTTCTGCTCTGAGCTAAAAAAAAAAAAAAAAAAAAAAAAATGCAGGACAACCAAATCAAACAGCCTGCAAAGTGTTTAGAACAATTCATCAACAAGTTTCCTTAGGTTGCATCTGAGGCAGACAGAGTCTGGGGGTCAAGAAATTCTGACTCTTGTTGTGCCTTCCAATTTTTTAAAGTGCATGGCCTGGCCCTTCAGCACCTATGACCATGTGTTTAGCTTTAGAAATTATTCGGGGTCAGATTAGCTTCAAAAGAGTGTTTCCTGGAATACTACTCAGGCATAAAAAGGAATGAATTAAGGGCATTTGCAGCAATCTGGATGAGATTCAAGACTATCATTCTAACTGAAGTAACTCAGGAATGGAAAACCAAACATCGTATGTTCTCAAGCTAAGCTATGGGGATACAAAGGCATAAGAATGATACAATGGACTTTGGGGACTTGGGGGGATGGATGGGAAGGGGCTGAGGAACAAAAAGACTGCAAGTATGGTGCAGTGTATACTGCTTAGGTGATGGATGCACCAAAATCTCACAAATCACCACTAAAGAACTTATGTAATCAAATACCACCTGTACCCTAAAAACTTATGGAAAAATTTTAAAATACAATAAATACATAGTATTTCAGTGTTTCTTGGCAGAATATGAGTGCAAATTTAAACTAAATAGAGCTAAATAGAGCATTGTTTTGCAAGATAGTCCCTTAAAAAAAAAAAAAAAAAGCTTATGTAGGAGTCTGTTCAATAAAGCCAGATCTAAACAACTAGTTAAAATAGGAATCTGAATCTCTATCCTTGCTGTGAGACAGCTCAAAATGCACATTAACTGAAAAGCAATCCCTAAATCTCATTAATTTGTCCTGAAGGTCTACCATTACCCAAGCCCCATGACTGGGCAGAGAGAGGAGCAGTGTATGTTCAGGGCAAGGCTGCCCTTTTGCACAATTCCAGGGGGCGTCATTCACAATATATGCTCAAGGGCGAATGTCACCACAATTGGTAGAGTACAATGTCAATGGTGCCCCTGAGGCCGTACAGCTGAACAGCCCTTTATTGATAGTTATCAAAGATAAAAATAAAAGCTTAAAGAGCTGGGTTGAGGGAGGTCACAGAAGGATGTGGGAGGAAGGGGACAGGAAGAAAAAAAGGGAGAGGGAGAGGGAGGGAGAGAGAGACAGAGAATCAATCACAGACCAAATTATGAGTCAGAGTGTCCATGATGGTTCACTAGATACAGCTTTAAAAGCTATGTGTGCCTGTGTGGGTGTGTATGTTTGGGTTCATTTACCTTTTACCTGCATGGCCCTTGTAAGTTTTTGTTTTTGTTTTTAATTTGGACCCTTTGGATATTTTTGGTCTAGAAAAGATAATAGGTAATGACCAGATTTTAAAAAGTCACAGGGAGTTGATGGAGATACCCCAGGCAGAGAAAGCAATATGCACATGGTCACAGGAAAGGACCCGGAAGGCTGGGTGCCTTCTGCTAAGCTCCCGCTGTGAGTCAGGCACTGGGAGAGGATTGATGTAAGGTCATCTCAAATGAGAGAAGAAGATGAGAGACAATAGCTTAATCCTGGGAATCAGGCAGTTAAGGGAATAGCTTTCATACTGACACAGCTCAGCAAACTCTGGATGAAGGGGAGAGCTGGCCCATGGTCCTGGAAGGAGGTTTTACATCTGCTGGGATCCCTCTGAATATATAGCAGCAAGGACAATGAATGTCAGGTAACCACCCCATGTCCAGGAGGCCATCAGAAGCCCTGTTTGCCTGGTGATAGGCAAGACTCAAGTTGTAAACACAAAAGGGAAGCTTTGACAACACTTTCTGGCAACTGCATTGCTCCTCAGATCCCTCCCACTTCCCCTTGTACTGATGCTTAGTGAAAAAGCCATTGTGAATTCCTAAGGAGTTGTGGGTCTCCAGCAAGTAGTCCCTGCCATCAATCAGGCAGAAGAACACTGATCGAACCATCACAGGCTGGTGGTCTTGTGCCTTATTCCATCGTCTGTTGTTTATCCTGAAATTATAAAACAGAGGTGCTTTGGAAATTGTTGGCATGCCCTGGAAAAAACCTCTCTCCCTGCTAATGCATTTTTCTATATCCACAATGGCAGGTCCAAAAGAGCAATCCCTCCCATTCCATTTAGTCATTAAGCACAATAGGTAATAACAGGGATGGCAGGGTGGAGTTTGCGTTCTTGAAAACAAACATATTGAACCAGTTTATCCCAGAACTGAAAACTGACTGCTGAACCCACCGCCATGCACAATACTTTGCTTCTGTTTTCTCATGTAGGGTAGCTGCCTGGGTGCTGACAGATGGCAGGAAGGCACAGTGGCTGAGAAAGTGGCTCCTGAATCGAATAGAACCAAACTCATTGAAGCAAAGAGTATAAGAATAGTTGCCAGGGGCAGGGCAGGAGAGGGATGGAGTGGAATGGGGACATGTTTGTCAAGGGTGCAAATTTTCGCTTATGCAAGATGAATAAGCTCTGGAGCTCTAATGTACAGCATGTGCCTATAGTAACAATACTCTACTGTATACTTGACATTTGCTTAGCAGGTATATCCTAAGTGCTCTTATCACCGAAAAAAAAAAAAAGAGGTAACAGTGAGAGGTGATGGACATATTAATTATCTTGATTGTGGAGATCATTTCACAATGTATACATATATGAAATCATCAAGTGATGTATCTTAAATATCAACAAATTTATTTTAAAAAGGCGATGACTCCAGGATTCAGACTGACCAGAGTCCGAGTCCCGGCATTGCCATCTTCTCATAGTGTGACTTTAGGCAAGTGGCTTCAATCTGACAGCCTCGGTTTCTCCATCTTTGAAATGACAGTACCTCTCTGTAGGACTCTTGTAGGAATTAAATCGTGTCCCATGTGAGGCTTCAGGGACCTCTCTGACCCACAGAGAGTGATCTAGAAACAATAACTATCAAGAGCGTGATTTTCCGAGCCTGAGCCTTCCCAGGGGTTTTTGCCCTCAAAGATATTTAGCTTCTTCTACACCCCTCCAAGCCATCATTTGATTCTTGGAGTAAATAGACAAGAACGGGGGGCAGGGAGGGGAGAGGAACAGGAAGAGGTACATTAGGTTCCTTAACAAGGCAGACTGGGCAATATTCTCTTTCCAATGAGGTTCAGAACTCCTAATAGCAGTTGCCTAGAAACCATAGCTGTGGTGGGCTTCTGCTGCCTTCCAGAAATCACCCTAATTGGGATGCATATAGAACTGTTTGTCGACACTTGGCAGGTTTTTATCCCTCTTCGTCCAGAAGAAAGGCAGTCCTCTTACACAAACGTTGACTCACATTAATTAAAGAGAAGCCCTGGGCCAAGGCACCTTTCAACCACATAGAAGTCACGCGGTGGGGATTGCAGCCTGGTCAGTATCCTCTAATCCACTGGCCATTTTAGGTTGCTATCACGTGTTCCCAAGGAATGGGGTGACTTTTTTGGGGCAGGCAGAATGCTGTGTGGCCTGAGGGTCTGTGTGTCTGTGTATGTGTATGTGAACAGGTCACAAAAGCTTGCCAAGTCCATGAGATTCTGCCATCAATCAAAGCACAACATGTGCACACTTGTGTAACCTGATATTAAATGCTAGATCTGCCTTCCCTTTGGGGGGTTTAAACACCACTCCTGGTCATGTGGCATAAGTTAGGTCAGAGACTGCATTATAAATGAAAGAAATAACTTTCCTGAGAGGCGTGTAGGGAGCTTGTTTCATTTAATCACTTCTTCCAGTACACAGCTATATTCTAGTTCCTGGTTAGAAAAAATATGTTTCAAAGGCACCCCATTTATCTCTATCCTGTTTGGATCATTCAACTTCTGAGCATACGGTTCTATAACCTTCTCCATCCAAAGAGAATGCGAATGTACCACATCAGTGTAAGAAGGCGCCATTATTACATGCCAAAAAAGCAGGCGTGTATTTAATTAGGATTAAATTCAAGAGTTTCAAATGGCTTAGTTATTCATGTGATAAACATTTTTTAAGTACTCTCTATGTGCTAGTCACTGTGCCAGGTTCTGAGGACACAGGAAAGATGGAGAAATTGCCCTTCATTAGGAGTCTAGTGGTGGGTGTGGAAGAGGAGGGTGCACGGCCAGACAGGTCAATCAGCAGGTTCATGGGAGCACAGACTATGGGTGCATAACCTAGCCCAGGAAAAGCAGAAGTAAATTCTGGTAGGGGGTGGTTGGGGGCAGGTAGAGCTCATACCTAATCAAGTTCTAAAGGATGAGTTGTGAAGAATTAAAAATAGATCTACCATTCAATCCAGTAATCCCACTACTGAGTATACACCCAAAGAAAAAGAAATCAGTATTTTAAAAAGAAACCTACACTTGTATGTTTATTGCAGCACTATTCCCCGTAGCAAAGTTAAGGACTCAACCTAGTGTCGATCAACAGATGATTGGACAAAGAAAATGTGGTATATTACTCAGCGGTAAAAAAAAGAATGGAATTGGCCAGGCACGGTGGCTCACGCCTGTAATCCCAGCACTTTGGGTGGCCAAGGCGGACAGATCACAAGGTCAAGAGATCAAGACCATCCTGGCCAACATGGTGAACCCCATCTCTACTAAAAATACAAAAAATTAGCTGAGTGAAGTGGTACGTGGCTGTAGTCCCAGCTACTCGGGAGGCTGAGGCAGGAGAATCGCTTTTACCTGGGAGGCAGAGGTTGCAGTGAGCTGAGATTGTGCCACTGCACTCCAGCCTGGTGACAGGGCAAGACTCTGTCTCAAAAAAAAAAAAATGGAAACATGTCTTTACGTTTTTTGCAGCAACATGAATGGAACTGGAGGCTATTATCTTAAGTGAAATAACTCAGAAACATAAACTAAAATATTGCATGTTCTTATTTATATTAAGCTAAATAATGTGCACACATGTATGTAGAGAGCAGAATAATGGACACTGGAGACCAGGAAGGTTGAGGGGGTGGGGGAGAGGGTGAGGGATGAGAAATTACTTAATGGGTACAATGTACATTATTCAGTGATGGCTACACTAAAAGCCGAGACTTCATGGATATATATGTAATATATCCATGTAACAAAATGACACTTATACCCCCTAAATCCATAAAAATAAAATTTTTAACAATTTTTTAAAATAAAGGATGAGTAGAAGTTTGCCAGGTGGAGAAGAGCAGAGCATTCTAGGCAGGACAAGCAAAGGCACTGAGATGAAGAAGAGCTTGGCTGTGCAGTGGAATATTTGGTATTGCTGGAGCATCAAGTGGCAAGGAGGAGGTTAAAGAGATGAGGCAAGTCCAGCTCTCACAGAGCCCCACAGGCTGGACTGTGGAGTCTGGAGAAGGTGTGTACTCTACAGGGAAGCATCATTAGGGGAAAGAAGTCTGAGGCAGGGAGACCAATTAAGAGGGAGTGGCCCTTATGCAGGAGAAAGATGATGACAGCTTGATTTTTGAGCATGGCAGCCTGAATTGAAAACTTTTGGTACTCAGCCCCATGGAGGGCAGAGTCCTGAGACAAAGCAAGGTCCAGGCAATATGAAGGGAGAGGAATCACTGAAAGACTTCAAACTGGGATGCGTTTTATTACAAGATGTGCATCTGCATCTTTAGGGAGGTAATTGGTGCAAAGTGGAAGAGCAAAAAACATTTTGGTCATGACATTGCCAAAAGTTTTGAATTCCAAAGCCCCAGCCTAACATATCGTGCTGTTCAGTTCCGTGAGTGGTATGTAGGGTGATACGGGGTTTAGAACAAAGTGCCTTGGACTGGGAATCCAGAGACCCCCACCCAGCCCCACCCTGACCCCTGCACCATTATTGTCCCAGGTCTGCTTGTAATTTGTCATGTGATAAGTCTCCTCTCTGGGCCTCAGTTTCCCCATCTGCAACATAGGGGCTTGGGACTTTCCCCAAGGGTCCTTTCCACTCCAAAATTCTCAGTCTAGCTTCTGACTCAGGTCAGAACAATAATCCCTAATGCCAAGCCATGGACACCAGGAGTGGAAGACTCTGGCCCTCAAATGCCATCTAGAATGTAGATTCTTTGGAGGCAAAGTCCAAATCTTATCAATTTAAATTTGCATCTTTCCTCAGCATGGCACAGCACCTTGTACACAGTCAATGTCCAATAAAGATATCAGGAAGGAAGGAATTAAATGAATTGCATTCAAAATTAGGCAGAACACATGGAAATGGGATTGGCAAGCAGTGAAGAGATTTAGATTAGATAAATACTTACTGGCAGTAAATTTGTGAATCATGAGAAATGTTGCCTGAAGATGTTGGTCCCTAAGTTTAGAGACAGATAAGAATAGAACCAGCCTCCACCAAGAGATCAAATTACCAACATAATCTTTTCTTCTTCACTGAATCAACTAGCCATTTGATCAAAAATAACATTAGGTCCCTACTATGTGCCAAAGGGATGAAGAGAGGGGTGGAAGAATGAGTATAATATGGTGTCTGCCTCAAGGAATTTAATTTCTAGAAATTCGTTTAGCCAAAACTCTGAAGCTGCTTTGCATAGAGATACAGCTTTTTTGCATCTTAATCTCACTCATCACCTACTCATCTATGTGCATATCCTACACTGATGAGAGGGCTTGCTTTTCTAACTGTGGCCCTGACAATTAGCAATAAGTGATTATGTGAAAAGAACCAGTCCTTCCTCTTTATAAAGCAGTTTTGAATATCCAATTTAGAATTGTACTTTCTCTTTGCAGGGCATGTTTTAAGACCTTCCAAACTGCTTTTGCATCTATTTTCTAATCTTTCGTCTTTCACAACAACTCAGATAAGACAATATTGTCTTAAAGAATGGCTAAGAGAGACAGGCTCAGGCCCGAGAACCAGTTCAGACTCCACTCCACCCCAGGCTGGGTACCCTTGTGTCCATCAGGTCACTAAACCTCTTGGCATTTCAGTTTCCCCACAATGAAATGAGGCAAATAACACTACTGATGGTTGCCTTGGAGGATTGTCTTCAGAAGCTAAATAAATCAGTAGCTGCAAAAGTTTTCTCACAGTTACTGGCACACAGTAATGGGTCATATTCTAGTTGCGATGATGGTGATGGAAATGGCAGTGGTGGTGGTAACGGTGGAGATAGCAGAGGTAACAGTCACTCATTCCAAGATAACAGAACAGAGTGGTTGATGAATCTTCCTAAATCCCACAGCAATTTGTTAGTAGAGTTAGAATTAGAACTTGACTTTTTAACTGACATTAATGTAGATTCCACTTTGGCCTAAACCCTTAGATTTGGTTGTAATTTACTGTTATCAGCAGTGTCTTCCTGTGAAACATTTTGTGTGTTCATAGGCTATGATATGGGGTCTTCGGATTCTTCTTTTCATTTCTTTGTCCTCCCCTTTTCCCTCCTCCTTTTTTTCCTCTGTTGTCATTTTCCTTAGTGAACATCTGAGATAGAGTTTAATCAAAGAAGAATTAAGAAAAGAAAACCATTTAAAATAATTAGAGGCTTTCTGCGTGCCATTTCTTATTCAGCAGAGCTGAAGTTAATTCTTGGACCGCTTAGCTTAATAAATGTCATTACTTACACGATAACCAAGCATTTGTCCTACCACCACTGGGCACAGCAGACTCACAGATCTTTGTGAATTACTTCTTAATGCAATTTACCAAATCCCAAAATAATCGTGATCTAATTAGACTCTTCTTGCCATCACCCCCAGAGAAGAGGCTCCTCCTAGGCTCAACACTTGAACTAAGTGCCACTTCCCAGAAGCCTGTGGGGCTTACAGCCAAACCATTATCCTGGTTGTGCGCAAAGTGAGAAAGTTTTACCAGAAGGCATTCATGGTGACAACAACAATGAAGAAGAAAAAGAATGAGAAAAAGGAGAGAGAGAAGGAGAGGAGGAAAGGGAGAAGGAGAAGGAAGAGGAGGCGGAGGAGGAGAAGGAGGAAAAGAAGAAGAAGAGAAGAAGGGGGGAGGAGGAGGACGCAATGACAGTGATTTGATGATTGTTAACATGATGATGATGAGGAGGAGGAGGATGAAAAAGAAGACGAAAAAAATGATTATTGTTACCATGTATTGAACAGCTCCAATGTGCTAGGCACCATACTAATTGCCTCTCATATATGATTTTCAACAATGTCCCAGGATGGGTATTAATGATCCAAATTTTAAAGGTGAGGAAAGGACATCTGAAAGAGGTAAAATGACTCAGACATTGAGTGACAAGGAAATGATGGCCAGTTAAACCTAGAACAGACCATTTCCAAAACCAGTATATTTTTCTCATGTAATACTTTGGAATCAGCCTGCCTGTGTTTAAATTCCGGTGCCACCTATTACTTACCCTATGGTCAGACTATTTGACTTCTTTGAGACTTAGTTTCCTTTTCAGCAAAATGGGGATAATAGTATTTACTTCATAGGATGTTGTGAGAGTTTGATGAGATAATGTATATAAAGTGCTTATCTCAGTGCCTCACTCAAGCCATCACTGCAGAGAGAAACCTCCTGTTTCTCTCTAACTACAACCACTCCCTACTGTCCCAGCCTTCATTTATTACAGGCTCAGATTCACCTGTTATCTGTTTACCAGCTGCCCTGGGCACCCTCAGCGGAGACTCTCCCAGGCCAAATTCTCCTGACAGAGTTTCATGCTTCTAAGTTTCCTGCCACTATCCAATGATCTAAACCAATCTCTCCCAATATCTTTTTCTAGTCCGTGGCCATTGATTTAGCCAAGGACAAAAGCATTTTAAATGTGTGAATTGTGACAGTTTGGTCAAGAAAAAAGAAAGAAGCAGAGAAAGAGACATTGCTTCTAGGGACTTTATTGTGCTGCATGGTGGCAGAGCCCTGAAATCACTATGGCTTAAACAAGATAAAGAATTACCTCCCTCGTGTAAAAAGGGTTTACATTTGGATGAAGGTGATCTAGTACTGGTATGGCAGCTTCCTGGTCATCCAGTACCTGGGTTCCTTCCAAAGTTTTATCCACTGTCCTCTGTATTTGCTCCCATCTTCCAGAATTCCTCATGTTCAGAAAATGGCTGCTGGAGCAGCAACAATTACAGCCAAGTTTCAGGCAACAGAAAGGAACTGAAGAAGGGGCTAACAAACATGTTACCCAACTTGCCAATTTCCTTTAAAGAATTTTCCCAGAAGCCTCTCCCAGTGACTTCCACTGGTACCTCATTGGCCTGTCCTATCTGGAAAGGCAGCTGGGAAATGCAGTTTTTATTTGTGGTGGTTGTTGTTTGGTTTTGCTTTGCTTTATTCGTTTTTAATCTAGGCATTTTGATGTGCAAGATAATGTGGTCTGTTACTGAAGAAGCTAGGAATAGTTGATATCTGATAGACAACTGGCACTTTCTGTCATTGGGAGCAAGAGAGAGAAGTAGGGAAGGAAAACCAAGGGCTGATGGCCTTCTACATGCTGGACTCTGTCTTCAAGGAGCCTGCAGACTAGTAGGAAAGGCAGACAAGACAATCAGCAATCACCATGTAGTGTGCTAAGTGCAATAATGGGAAGTACATAGGCACAAGGAGCTGCGGGTACACGACTGAGCCTGGATCTGAGAGGACAGAAGGGGAGAGGTATTGAATGACCAACATTTGATAGTTTTACCCAAACCTTGAAGGACAAATAGAAATCAAGCCAAATGAAGACAGTGGAGAAGATGCTGCAGAGAGAAGAAAAGCATGTGCAGGACGTGCACAGTGGTTCATGCTTGTAACCCTAAATCTTTGGGACGCCAAGCAAGAAGGATCAGTGCAGCTCAGGAGTTTGAGGCTGCAGTGAGCTATGATGGCACTGCTGCACTCCAGTATGGACAACAGAGTAAGACCCTGTCTCTGAAAAAAAAAGGAAGGAAGAGAAAAGAGGAGAGGAGAGGAGGAGAGAGGAGGGGAGGGGAGGAGAGGGAAGGCGAGGGGAAGAGAGGAGGTAAGCATGTGCAATTTCAAGGGGGTAGAGAAATGCAAAGGAATGCCAGGGCAGATGGTTAGAGATAAATCCCAGATCTTAGAGGACATTGCTAGGAGGAGAATGAAGGACTCTGGACTTCACCCTGAGAACAATAGAGCCATTAGAGGATTTTGAGCATTAAGATGGGAATGATGAGATTTGCCTTTTTCAAAAAAGCCCTGGGCAGCCAATGGACGATAGAAAGGAAAAGATCTGGTGGGAAACTACCTAAAGTAAACGATGGTTTCTGGCTAGGGCAGTAGCAACAGGAAGAGAGTAAACTAACATTCAGAAAATAGAGTTGACATCACTTCATGATCAACTAACTGGATATGAAAGGGGTCAAAAGGCACAAGTGTTACAGGACCCCAACACTTACCAGGGGTTTCCATACTGTAGTCGCTTCATGGTCGCCAGAAAGATGTTACAGGAAAGGGATCCCGATCCAGACCCCAAGAGAGGGTTCTTGGATCTCGCACAAGAAAGAATTCAAGGCGGGTCCATAGCATGAAGTGCAAGCAAGTTTATTAGTAAAGTAAAGGAATAAAACTAAAGCCCCAAGGGCTTCTGGTTGCCCATTTTCTTGATGATACACAAAACAAGGAGTGGATTATTCATGCCTCCCCTTTTTAGACCATGTAGCATAACTTCCTGACATTGTCATGGCATCTGTAAACTGTCATGGCATTGATAGGAGCGTGGCAGCGAGCACGAACAGAGATCACTTTGATTGCCATCTTGGTTTTGGTGAGATTTAGCCGACTCCTTTACTGCAACCTGTTTTATCAGCAAGGTCTTTATGACCTGTATTTTGTCCCTATTTCCTATCTCATCCTGTGACTTAGAATGCTTTAACCATCTTGGAATGCAGCCCAGTAGGTCTCAGCATCATTTTACCTAGCCCCATTCAAGATGGAGTTGCTCTGGTTTATACACCTCTGACCCAAGCAATCTCTCTGTTCTACAGTTGGAACAAACTGGTTCTTGCCATCCTAGAGTGATTTCTGGACAGCACACTTACCCTTGGCCAAAGAAACACTCTAGGTTCTTCCAAATCAAATGGAAGTCCTCTAGGTACATGTGTGCCCTTTGCCCAGACCCAAGAATTTTGCAAAAGTACCAGAGAGAAAAAAACTGAAGCAACTAAAAGAACTTCTCGTCCATTGAGAGTCAAATTTTCTGGTCCATTATAAAGTCCCAGTAGCATATTTCTTCCATCTGATTTATGATAAAAAGGAATCCATTAACAGGTCTTTCTCTTTGGGCTGAGTCATTCAGAAAGGAGAAAAATCCATCTGAAACCTTTGATCTGAGAGGTGAAATCCTGACTCAGCAAATTTCCCATTGTTAGGCATTACAATTAGCAAATGACCCAGGGATGGTAAGGAGATGTTCGGATGTGATTTAATAAGAATGTGGTTGCAATAAGCACTCAGAATATGTTTGCAATCAATTTGCTGTATACACAATATGCTACCAGAGCAATCTTTTGTGTATGTAGTTGACCTTTATCTCTGGCAATCTTGTCCTATAAAGAAGAGTGAAATCCTCCATTGCAAATCATTAGCACTCAGGAAATAGCTTTAATTTGCATGCTGACAAAGATATTAACTTGGTGGGGGGGCGGGGAGAATAATACAACACGTCCTTTTGTCTGAAAGGCAGTTCAAAATCTGTGTTGTGACTACAGTTGACTGAAGTTCAATTACTGTAATAAATGTATTCCAAATTTCATCTCAATTGCATTTGCATTTTAATGAATGATTCTCACCTTCTTGTCAATTTGGCAGCCAGGCTGGATTTATTAAGTTATTGTATAAACAGGGCATTCTAATGCAGGAGTTTAAATGCAAAATATTTGCTTGGTGCTTTTGAACTGGGGCTGCGTTATTAATTTGCCTCTATGGGTTGCCTGAAAATTCAAGAACCTAAGGATGATGTTTCAGATTCCTTCATTCCATCATTTTTGCCCTTTCCTCCTCCGAAATCAATACTTCTGGGTGGGCTGACAGAGCAAGGCCTGAGCCAGCCAGATGAAGTGGGCTCCCCAAGCCTCCAGCCTCAACCAACTGGGAATAAACTGATTTATTTGCTATTATTTGAAAACAGTAAAATTTGTTAAGTGAAAATTTCCCATGTAGGCAATTCCCTTCTGCAAGAGCAGGACATCCCTGAAATCGGATTGTCAACAGTGTTTGTTCATTTTAATGTCATTCTGCCTTTCCCGTCAAAGCACTCCTGGCTTTATAGCCCCATATTTCTTGTAGGCAGAGAAGGAAAATGTAAGTGAAAACCAGCTGGATGTAGAGCCATAATACCATTAAAAGTTTTTTTTTTTAAGTACATCTGGGCTGTTGGTTTTTAACACAGTGATTTGTGGTAGTTAATCCCATGTCCCCCATAATAGAAAGGTTGAACATGAGTTTCCCTCGCCACCTCCCAAATCTTTAGTACTCTGCAGCTTCTTGTGAAGTTCCTGAGAAGAGGGCCGGGAAAGTCTGCTTAAGGTCATGTTCAGTCCTGCTTTTCTTTAGGGCCCTTGGAAGGAAGGCTGACTCAGGTAATGGGAGACTTATTCAGGCAGAGTACCCTCAAGATAAGAATGTCCAATAGAGAGTTGTTGTTTTGTTTTTTTTTTTTTTTTTTGAGACAGAGTCTTACTCTGTTGCCCAGGCTGGAGTGTAATGGTGCAATCTCGGCTCACAGCAACCTCTACCTCCTGGGCTCAAGCAAGTCTCTTGCCTCAGCCTCCTAAGTACCTGGAATTACACATGCCCACCACCACACCTGGCTAATTTTTTGTATTTTTAGTAGAGACAGGGTTTCACCACGTTGGTCAGGCTGGTCTCAAACTCCTGGCCGCAGGTAATCCACCCGCCTCGGCCTCCTGAAGTGCTGGGATTACCGGCATGAGCCACCATGCCTACTGAGAGATCTTAAAGAACTTCTGAGATTAATTGATTGCTAGCATGTGGCAAAGTTTTTGTTCAGACTTGCAGGAAGGGGACCAGCCTTCTAGTAAAGCCAATTGGAAGATTTTTTTTCTAGAGAGAGTTTCTTTCAATAGTGGGGTAAATGTATCTAGACCAGTGCATCTAAAACTTCAATGTGTACATGAATCACACAAGGATCCTGTTAAAACGCAGATGCAGATTCAAGATGTCTGGGGTGAGGCCCAAGATTCTACAATTCTAACCCAAACTGTCTTTGAAAAAATTATGACAGTGAGAAAAACCTGACATAGGAAAATTATGGCAATAAAGGAAATCTGACCTAGCTGATTCTATCTTGCTTCTAACCTCCAAGTTGTCCTTGTTCATTCCTGGGCATAGATCTAGATAACCATAGTAGGAATTCAGTTTAACTCTAAAACAAAGATGATTCGGAAAACTAGCAAATTAGCCACAATATTAGAAATGATAGCTAGGCGCTGTGGCTCAAGCCTGTAATTCCAACACTTTGGAAGGCCAAGGAGGGCAGATCAGGAGATAGAGACCATCCTGGCTAACAATGTGAAACCCCTTCTCTACTAAAAATACAAAAAATTAGCCAGGTGTGGTGGCACGCGCCTGTAGTCCCAGCTACCCAGGAGGCTGAGGCAGGAGAATCACTTCAACCCAGGAGGCAGGGGTTGCAGTGAGACAAGACCACGCCACTGCACTCCAGTCTGGGTGACAGGGTGAGACTCCATCTCAAAAAAAAAAAAAAAAGAAATTATGGCTCTAGAGTCATGCAGCCAGAGGCCACAAGATTTCTAACCTCCCCAGTTGTTCCTATAGATAACAACTCTATTATAAAACCTAAGACTGGTGTTCAAGGCATTTTTACAGACTCTGCATTCTCATGGCCGTGTTTACACTGCACAGACCAGTAAACTGGTTCATCTGTTCTTGTGGCCCCCAACCAGGAACTGACTCAGTTCTAGAAGACAAGCTTCAACTCCCTATGGTTTCATCCTGGACCCAATCAATTAGCATTCCCCATTCTCTAGCCCCTGCTCCACAAGCTATCCTTAAAAAATCCTAGCCTCTGAATTTTCAGGGAGGCTGATTTGAGTAATAATAAACTGTTGTCCTTCCACTTAGCTTACTCTGCATTTATAAAACTTTTTCTCTATTGCAAAATGCTATCTCAGTAAAGTGGCTTTATCTGTGCAGAGGGTAGGACGAACCCATCAGGCAATTACATAACAAGCTCTCACTTGATGCTGATGCTACTGAACCACACTTTGATTAGTAAGGAACTAGATAGCATCACCCAAGGTAGGAGTGGTTAGTTAAAAGTTAATAGCCTTGTTGTAAGTCTGTCAGGCCAGCACTATGGGTAAAACCAGTGCTCCAGAAAAGACTCGAAATCTCACAGAGAATATCAGAAAATTGCTCTGATATTTTATCAGATTTGCTAGATACTTCTCAGAAGGAGCTGTTAATTACATCATGCTCCAGGTCCTACTCCAGGCCATCTTTCTCAGGTCTGAAGCAACTTCTTTCTTAATGCCATATTTTATTATGTCTAAGAAGCACATTTTTGGTACATTTTATCATCTCTGAACTTGGAATGCAATGTGAAATCATATTTTAATTTAATTGACATGTGTTTTTGTGTTTTCTTCTTTGTGGTTCATAAAATATTGGTGCATTTTATAATGGATGATTATCAGTCAGCTATTTTCATCATGACACTGTATAACAAGCTGCCTCCAAACTCAGTGACTTGCAATATATATTTCTTTCTTGCTCCAGCCTTGACTGAGCTAGGCTAGAATTGCTGGGTTCAGAAAGGTGTCTTCCATGTCTTTTTTACTCTTCTGGGTCCAGTGAGATTGTGGACTTTGTTCACATGGACCCAACTGAGAAAGCTCATTTTATGTGTCCATTCAATTTATATCTGCAAATATCCCATCAACCAAAGGAGACACATGTCCTAGTCCCAATTCTGGACACTCGGAAAATACATCCCAACCCTGAATGTAGGGGATGAGAGAGGAAGAGCGTATTTGCTCAATAATAAATCTAATCTGCCCCAGATGGTGCTTTGGATTGGGTAAAACATGGTCTAAAGGGGAAAAAGGTAAGCCACTAATTTGTATTCTACAGGCCTAGAGATGAAATCTGCAAAACAAACAGCCCAGAGGTACATAAACTCAAAGCCTTAAAGCTTCCTACTGAACATACCTATGCTTGGAGCATGCATAGATATGTTCAGACAGAAATTCTGGAATCAGCCCTACTGGCTTCCAATCTCTGCTTGGCCACATTCCAGCCATTATGACCTTCATCATTTACTTAACCTTTTCCCTGTTTTCTCATCTGTAAATCACTCCAACCTCTCAAGACTGCTAAGCAAGCTGACGATCATAACAACAGCTTCCCATTATGAAGCCCTGTGTACTAGGCACTGCAGTAAACTCATTATCTTTACTCTCTCATTTAATCCTCCCCATAGCCCTTTGAGGGAGGAGGAACTAGTATTTTCCCCATTCGAAGATGAAGAGGTTGTGATTCAGAGAGGTTAAAAACTACCTTAAGGGAGTGAGAAAGTAAAGAGTCCATCCAGAGGCAGTCCCCTCTAACACCGTCCCATCGCCCACGTGCTCCTCAAGTCCACAGGTGCTTGGAAACAGAGGAAGCCCAGGCTTCCTTCCTTCCTTCCCTCCGGTCTTTCTTGGCTGAGCCCTGCTGAGAATACTCCCATTGCTGCAGTAAGCATCCTTCCCTCGTCAGCTCACACGCAGACTCCTGTACAGAGAGCATACGTCCCTTAATAATAACAACACACCCTCTCCCATGCACTGGTTGAGAAGAAGTTGTATCGGGTAGAGAAAACTTTCCATTTTATAATCCACTTTTTCCTCTGCTTGCCTGATGCAGTTAATTATTTTACTCCCCATCGTTCCTCGTGTGATGTTAGTCAGGGGAGTTTTACATCACGCAAAGCAGTAAGCGGGAGGCCCCGGGTGAGTGGATTTAAAGACAAAAACTGCTCTTCCCTGCAAATAGCTCCCTTCACACAAATAGCCTGGTAATCAGCAATAATGATGAAGAAAACGTAGGGAACACACAGGGAATTAAATGAGAATTTGCTAAAATATTAAGCGTTTTTAAATGGGCCTCCGTGGTATCAAGGGAGCACTTCCCAAGCTCGTTGAACGAACATCCTGCAGCCTGAAGTTCCCAGAATAGACTGGTGTGTCTGACAGGAGGGCCCAGACCCTCCCCCAACCACATTCATCTGTCACTCGGGCCTTTCCAGGAGATCTGGCAGCTGGGCGTCTGGCTGCCTTGCCTGAAGAGGGACTGAAATTCCACCAGAAAATTTGCTTGCTAGGTTTCTCAAATTGTCCAACAGTGACTGTGCTGTCTCTTTCTGTGGAGTTAATTGATAAGACAAGCATTTATCACTCTATTTGTATCTAGGGGTTTGTTACGGACTTGGCTTTTTACAGTATGCTCCCTGTATAGCTCCTTGAAAGAGTTTCTTCCTAGTTGCAGTACCAGGAACAGCCCAGCCTCTCCTAAACACCTTTTTAAAAATCTTACAGCCGTTAGGAATCACATCAGGATTGTGTTTTCCTCTTTGTCTTGGTCACTAGGATGCTCAGGGCCAAATTTATGCACCAGATGATGTGGCATGAGTTTCGTTACTTGTCTTACCTGATTTTGTTTTCCTTTTTTTTCTGCCTTCTGGCTTCCTCACTTTAAAAATTTTTTTTGTTTCTAATTCTTTTTAGAACAAGAGTATGAATAAGTTGGAAAAAAAAGATCTTACCAACTTGTTAATTACTACAAAAAAGTAAATGACTGAGATGCAGAGGTAATGACTGAGAATTTTTTTAGAGACAGGATTTCACTGTCACCCAGGCTAGAGTGCAATGGCACGGTCATAGCTTACTGCATCCTCAAACTCCTGGGCTTAAGTGATCCTCCCGCCTTAGCCTCTTAAGCAGCTGGGACCATTGGCATGTGCTACCATGCCTAACTAACTATCTTTCTTTCCTTCTTTCTCCTTCTTTCTTTCTTTCTCTTTCTTTCCTTCTTTCCTTCTTTCTTTCTTTCTTCTCAGAGTCTTGCTTTCTTGTCCAGGCTGGTGTGCAGCGATGCAATCTCAACTCTCTGCAACCTCTGCCTCCCAGGTTCAAGTGATTCTCCTGCCTCAGTCTCCCAGGTAGCTGGGACTACAGGCACTTGCCACCATGCCCAGCTAATTTTTTAATTTTTAGTGGAGATGGGGTTTTGCCATGTTGGCCAGGCTGGTCTTGAACTCCTGACCTCAAGTGATCCACCCACCTCAGCCTCCCAAAGTGCTGGGATTACAGGTGTGAGCCGCCATGTGTAGCCTCAGTGCCTGTTCTGTTCTCTGCCCCTACAGACCACAGTCTGTTTTGGGACCCAGCATGTCACTCTGACAGCCTTCCAATGTGTGAGAGAATCTGGACAGCAGCAGACCTTTGGCACCTACCAGTCAGTGATAAACCACTTAAGGTAATCCTTGACCTAGTGGCTCATGGAATCTTCAAGGTCAAGGCCCATGCTGGTGTGACTTCCCAATGGACAGGCTGGCCAGCCACATTCAGAAACATCCTGACCCTCTACCAAGCAGTGCAGAGCATAGCCAGGATCTGCAGTGAACTCACCACTTGGGTTCAGACCTCAGCTCTGCTCCTTTCCAGTTCTGTGACCTTGTCTTTCCTGACCTCAGTTTCCTCATCTGCAAATGGAAGTGATAATAATAGCACCCATAACATAGAGTCATTGTGAAGATAAATAAGTTAACACACATGCCCAACACTGGAGAGGTTGGGAAGGTGAGGCACAAAACTGCTGGTAAGAAGCACTAAGGTCTACCGCAGACATAAAATCCCAACAGTGCCTAGTTCACCTTAAAAAGGGCTTTTGTGTGAATGCTTTGCAGCATCTCAACTGGGAGCAGTTGAGAAGCCTCATTGAAGTGGCAGAGAGGGACCTCTACAGCTCTGTTCCTGTGGCCCTGCCCATGAAGATGTTAGACGGAGTTATTAGAAATAAGCTTCTTAATTTGAATGGTAAAGTCTATGGACTCCTGGAGTAGGACCCTGGAGTAAAGGAGTTGAGAAGCAGGTGCCCAGACCATCACTGTTACCTGGTTCTCCCTACCTTTCCAGTTTAGGCCACAGCCCTCCCTTCCCTTCTTTCCTCTTTTCCCTTCTTTTTTCCTCCCTCCCTTCCTTACTTTCTCTTTCCTTACTTCCTTTTCTCTTCCCTCCCTCTCTGTTTCCCTTTATTCTTCCTTCCATCCTTCCTTCCTCCTTCCTTCCCTCCATTTTCCTCTTTCTCCCTTCCTCTCTTCCTTCTTTCCTTCCTTCCTTTTCCAGAGAAGAACCTTTCTGTCAAACAAGTCTTAAGTAGAACACTGTAAACTAAAAATAAAATCCTAATCCCCCTTCAACTGGCTGAGTGGACCCCTCTTGGCCAAGGGAACCTCAGAAAAACCTTAAAAAGTGAGTTCTGGCCATGACAAGATGGGAGGTCAGTCACACCTCAGTATACTCCATTCATCTGGAATTTAGACACAACAGCTGACCAATATTAATGTTAAAATAGAGATCAGAAGACTGATGAAACTGACTCTTGGTGACAATAAGATACCAAACTATAAACAGGATCTAAAGCTACGCTGGACAAGGATTAAATCATGCAGAACTACAGGTTGCTCCGACCCAATGTATTGTGTTACTCTTGCAAGCCAACTCTGGCAAAACATCTCATGATAATGTACAGAAACTGCAACCTACTGGATCCCGAAATGTGGGTGCTATGGATTCAACCATGTCCCCGACAAATTCATACATTGAAGTCCAACCCCCAAGAACTTCAGCTTTCCTTTCTTCTGACTCCAAGTGTTTGAACAAAGTTCTTGTTCCTTTAACTAATTATAAATTAAATAAATCTCTGAACCCACCTATGACCTATAAGCCTCAGCTTCAAGATATCCTGCCTTGTTTGGGCCAAACCAATGTAAAACCTCTATGTATTGATGTATGACTTTGCCTGTAACTTCCACTTCCCTAAAATGTATAAAACAGAGCTGCACTCTGACTGTCTCTGGGCCACTTCAGGCTTCTTGAGTTTGTGTTTTCCCCAGGCCAGGGCCGTTCATATTGGCATAAACCTCTTTGGAATATTTTATAGAATTTGGTTTTATTTCCATCAACACCAATTTCTAAAACATGCAAAGCCAATATTTTGGTAGCACACAATGTATTATATGATCTCGCATAACATTTTACTCAATGGAAACTAAACTTTTCTTAGTTTAAAAGTATACTTTCTCAGAGCCTTTGCACATGCTGTTCCTGCTGCTGGAACACTCCTCCCCCCACAAGTATCTGCATGGTTTACCCCCTAATCCTCCTTCACGTCTTTCTGCAAACACCACCTTCTGGGTGAGGGTTTCACTGATCATCTTTTTGTAAATGCACTGACATCCCTCATCCCTGTCAGTCACTCTTCCCACTTGCCTGCTCTGCTTCTCCACAGCAGTTGGTATTTTGGGTACCATTTACTTCTTTGTTTTGAATCTGTCTCCACCCTCTGGAATATGAGCTCACAAGGGCCAGAACTCTGCAGCTATTTTGTTTACTGCTGCATCCTCAACACATAGTGCTTGGTACATAATAAGCATTCACCAAATATTTGTTGAATGGTTTCATTGAATGATTGATAATGACGCAGTTATTTAGGCAAACACACAAATTGGAAATTGGGATTAATCCACGTAATGAAGAATCTGACTCCATTCTTGATGTTTGACTATTATAGATTTCAAGCCCCAACACTCTATCCCAGCCCCCCACACCATTCCCTTCTGCCCTCTATCTGGGCAAGTTCATAAGAAAGCCCAGATGAACCCTCCTTTGATGCTGGTGAGAAGTTCAAATTGTGCCCAAATGTGGAACCACTACCTTACCCCCTAACCACCATAAAACCCCAAGCCACTGGCCCTTTCTGCTCTCTTGGGCTGTTTTTTTGTTGTTGTTGTTTTGTTTTGTTTTTTGTCGTTTTCCATTTTTTGGTTTTTTTTGAGACAGAGTCTTGCTCTGTCGCCAGGCTGGAGCGCAGTGGCACGATCTCAGCTCACTGCAACCTCCACCTCCTGGGTTCAAGCAATTCCCCTGCCTCAGCCTCCCAAGTAGCTGAGACTACAGGCACATGCCACCATGCCTGGCTAATTTTTTGTATTTTAGTAGACATGGGGTTTCATCATGTTGGCCAGATGGTCTCAATCTCCTGACCTTGTGATCTACCTGCCTCAGCCTCCCAAAGTGCTGGGATTACAGGCCTGAGCCATCACACCTGGCCTCTCTCAGGCTGTTTTAAGTCCTGCTTGGGAGACTTCCCTGCTCTCCCCAGAAAATCTAGTTATGTGAGTAATAACCCATTTCATATTTTCTCGGTGTGTGCATTGTGTTGGGGTAGGAGGTAGGACTCAATGCCGGAGGTGGGCCTTGGACGTCGAACCAAATTGAGGACTAGCTAAAATAGGGACAAGGCAGAAGCACCTTTCCATAAGACACACCATTAGTGTGCCATGTCCGTTTACCATTGCCATGACAACATTCTGGGACTTACTGCCCCTTTCCACAGCAATGACACAATGACCCAAAAGTTACCACCTTTTCCCTAGAAATTTCTGCACAAACCACCCCTTATCCTACATGTAATTAAAAGTGGGTATAAATATGACTGCAAAACTGCCCTGAGCTGCTGTTCTCAGCACACTGCCTATGGGATGGCCCTGCTCTGTGGGAGCAGTCACGGAGCTGTAACCCTGCCTCTTCAGTAAAGCTGTTTTCTTCTCCCACCAGCTCACCCTTGAATTCTTTCCTGGGTGAAGCCAAGCACCCTCCCAAGCTAAGCCCCAATTTGGAGCATGCCTACCCTGCATCAGTATCAGTCTTGACTTCTGGACCAAATTTTCAGTGAAGGGTCTGTTACAGACTGAATGTTTGTGTTCCCCCACCAAATTCATATGTTGAAATCCCAGCCCCCCTCCCAATATAATATTAGGAGGTGGGGCCTTGGGGGTGGTGATTAGCCTCCACCTTCACGAATGGGATTAGTGGCCCTATAAAAGAGACTCCAGAGACCTCTCTTGCTCTCCTTCCTCCATGTGAGGTTTCAGTGAGAAGATGGCAGTCTCCAACTTGGAAGAGGGACCTCACTGGAACCTGAGCATGCTGGCACCCTCATCTTGGACTTCCAGCCTCCAGAACTGTGAGAAGCAAATGTCTGTGGGTTAAGCCACCCAGTCTATGGTATTTTTGGAATAGCAGCCCAAGCAGACTGAAATGGAGTCCATCCCATCTCTGTAAAGTAGCACAACCGTGAAAGGCAGTTGCTGTCACATCAATCCCACTCCTACATTATCTCTGCATTTGCTTTGTTTGTGCTACACAGAGGAAATCTTCATGTGTGAAGTTAAGAGGGTTGAAAATGGTAACAGTTTTCTTTTTATCAATTCCCTTGCATCTTCAAGACCCTCACTGATTCAGAAGCTCAAAAGCAAAATTGAAGCACATTTTTGTTGTAAACATGAATTCCACCTCCTATTAACTGCCCACATTCCTAAACTTAAAAATTAAAGTTAGGCAAAAGCACCTGTAACTGAAAATTAGGGGCTAAAAGTGATTTGGAATATGGCATTATTAAGTGATAATAGGTTGCCCATTCATTTGCTTTTGCACAATTTTATACGTAAGGAAATGGAGAGATTATCTGGCAATGACAACAACATGAGCTGAGCAGATATGACTGATCCTTGCCTGCAACTGACTGTCTGGGATGGATATATGACATATGGCATAAACATTCAAAAAATTTTACATGAGCTGAGAAGAAGGGTTTAAATTTAGCAAAAGTTCAGTGATGATCTTCCATTGGAACATCCACAAAGAGCACAAATACTGCATGTTGTTGAATCTAAACCACGATCAAATCTAAAATATGCTACTAAAAGCAAAAAAAATAAAATTAAACAATAAAAGAATTGTTTTATTTTAAAAATTTAGCATAACAAAACGAAAACACTGCCAATTAAAATAAGATGGTTCTTTCTTATTACTTAGAATTTTTTCTTTTTTTACAGGAAGTTTCACTCTTGTTGCTCAGGCTGGAGTGCAATGGTGCAATCTCGGCTCACTGCAAACTCCATCTCCCAGGTTCAAGTGACTCTCCTGTTTCAGCCTCCCGAGTCACTGGGATTACAGGCAATGCACCACCATGCCTGGCTAATTTTGTATTTTTAGTAGTGACGGTGTTTCTCCATGTTGGTCAGCCTTGTCTCCAACTCCCGATCTCAGGTGATCCACCCACCTCAGCCTCCCAAAGTGCAGGGATCACAGGCATGAGTCATCGTTCCAGCCAGAATTTTTATTTTGTAAAAATATTGTAGGTCAGGTACAGTGGCTCATGCTTATAATCCCAGCACTTTGGGAGGCTGAGGCAAGAGAATCACTTGAGGCCAGGAGTGTGAGACCAGCTTGGGCAACATAGTGAGACTTCATCTCTACAAAAATTATAATTTTTTATAAAATTTAAAAATATATATATTATTTCCTAATTTTAAGAAAAGCTCCTTTCACCTACTTAAATAATTTTTTAACATTCCATTTATATTTTTATGTTCTGTTCTAACCAAAAGGAAAACACAGGTGAAATGCATTGGTAAAGGTATTTCTCAAACTTCTTCACATTCAAAGCCCATCTCTTCAGAATCACTCTTCCACTTAGAGTCAACAATGTCCTCTGCAACACTTCTTAAGAGGATGCTTCTCTATTGTCTCCAGGATTTCTTCCCAGCTGCAGACTCAAGTCTGAAAGTTTTTATAATGGCACTTTCTTGCTTTAAAAAAAATTTTTTTTGTGAGATGGAGTCTCGCTCTGTCACTCAGGCTGGAGTACAGTTGGCTCACTGCACCCTCCGTGTCCCAGGTTCAAGTGATTCTCGTGCCTCAGCCTCCTGAGCATCTGGGATTACAAGCACCCGCCACCACCCTGGCTAATTTTTGTATTTTCAGTAGAGACAGGGTTTCACCATGTTGGCCAGGCTGGTCTCGAACTTCTGACTTCAAGTGATCTATCCATCTCCGCCGCCCAAAGTACTGGGATTATAGGCATGAGCCACTGCACCAAGCCTACTTTCTTGATTTTATAAGAATATGTCAAAAAAAAAGACTTTTCAGACTTCAAACTCCTGGTCCAGTGATTTATTGCCTAGAGGAGGCAATTGTGCAGTCAGGCTACCAGGAATAACAACCAAATTGAAACCCATAGAGGCCATGACAACTGCAAAGCAACTGCCACGTGGTTGGCAGTGGCTGTGAATGGCCAAAGATTGTAAGACACAGTTTCACATCAAGGACATTGAGATGTGAAAAAATGGGCATTGCAGAATTGGTGAACAAAGGCTGATGCTGTACAAAATGAATTGATCTGGTATATAACAGTATGTTTTGTGGTGTGGGTGTTGTTAATACCTTTAAAAGTTGTTAATGAAAATTCAGACATTTGCAGACTCCTGAAGCATTTTTAGGTACATTCCAAGCAATTCCCAAATCCAGGCTCACTTAAGAACCGAAGGCTCTGCACCATCCATTTCCTGCCTGCACCATCGCTTTAGCTCCAGCCACTATTCTGTGCTCCAGTGTTGGGTTTTTTTTTGTTTGTTTGTTTTTGTTTTTTTTGAGACTGAGTCTCACTCTGTCACCAGGCTGGAGTGCAGTGGTGCAATCTCAGCTCACTGCAACCTCCGACTCCCTGGTTCAAACGATTCTTCTGCCTCAGCCTCCCGCATAGCTGGGACTACAGGTGCACGCCACCACGCCCAGGTAATTTTTGTATTTTTAGTAGAGATGGAGTTTCACCATGTTGGCCAGGATGGTCTCGATCTTCCGACCTCATGATCCACCCACCTCAGCCTCCCAAAGTGCTGGGATTACAGGTGTGAGCCACCAAGACTGGCCTGTGCTCCAGTGTTTTAAAGATAGCTATAGCCCCCTAAAGAGGCCATCATCAGATGCACCTTTTTGCATTTACACCTGATATTCCATCCACTGGTATGACATGTCCCACTTTGTCCTACTGTGAACTCCTACTTAGCCCAAATACTACCTCCTCCAGAAAGCCTTCCAAGATTTTTCTAGATTCCTTTAGCCCTGTGATACATTAGGTTGAGAGTGTCTGTTTGTGGGTGTTCTTCCTCCATGCCATTCTGAACTTCTTGGGGGCAAATGCTTTATCTTTTTGCTTTGTGCAGTCCCAGTCCCCTGAACTGGTGCCTGGAATAGCAGGTTCTCAGCCAAGGTCAGTCAGAGGAATGAATGAATGAAATGTTATCACTTAGCTGCCACCTGTGTGATGTGATGTGAAAAATGCTGGAAAAATCTCCACCTCCCACCTCCCAGCATTTTCCCAATGGACATTTGTAAGAGTCCCCTGCTGAAACGAAATGCCTTTAATAACACCTTAACTCGTCTTAGCAAATAAGCAGGGGTCAGCTAATCATATGAGTCTGGCCATGACAGCTGGCTGGGAATATTGCCATGCAGAACTGAGCACAAAAGAGAAACCAGAGGAGAGGAAGAGGCTACCCTCAAAGAGGAAAAGAAAATATTACTTCCTCCAGGAATGGTCTCCAGCCTCCCCCTCCCCCTGGTCTCAAGTAGGTGCCCCCTTCCCCAAAGCCCAGAGTCCCACTACTGTGTGCTCTTATTGATTTCATGTCTCTCTCTCTCTCTCTCTCTCTCGGACCCAATATCTTGTTCATCACTGTTTCCCCAACAGCCAACACAATACCCAACACACGCTGGTTGCTTATTAGGAATTTGGAGAACAAATAACATTGAATTTGAGAACCAACATTTACATCTAGGAACAAAGTGGGCAGCCCAACAGAAAGAAATGTGGACACCTCCGCATCTCCCCTTCCCCACCACAGGGCTGCTAACTTCGACCCCAAGGTGAAGACTGGCAAAGCCCAGGGAGGTGTGTAGCCCATCAGGGCTGAGAATTTCTTCACATCAAGCCAGCATCAAGACATCTGATTAGGAAATAGTGGTTGAGTTGGCACAAAAGGAATCATGACGTCCTAACATATGTTACTTGACACAGCAGGAAGCCACACATTAGTACGTGAACTTCTGTAGTAGTCATGCTCACAGATGTGAGCATTTAGGCAAATCAAAGAGAGGGCAGCCCTGGCCAGGACCTAGGCCCTTTATTGCCTGCTATGCCATTGATTTTTATAGAGGAGCCTCTCTTCCGTGCCAGGCACCTTGCTGCTGACCCCTTCCTGTGGTATCCGATCCTGCAAGCTGTGAATTGTTTTGCCCACTCCATAGCACCTAGCAGAGTGCCTGGTGCAATGAGTGGGCACTCCATAAATATTTGTTGAGTGAAGGGATGATGAAGGAAATGAGGCTGAGAGAGATTCAAGGACTTGACTGGGTCTTCAGTATGAGGTGGATCCAGAATTCAAACTCAGGCCTGGCTGAGTCTGGAAATCTACACATGGGAAGGCTCTTGCCCTACAGGCACAAGGGCGCACTCAGAGATTATTGGCTCCAAGACAATAAGAGTCAACTCATCTTTTTTTAAAATTTGTGTCTCCCTCTCCCCCCTCCCTCCCTCTCCCCATCTTCCCCCCAACCCCGACCCTCTCCCTCTCTATTTCTACCTGTTTCTTTCTCTTTTCTCTTTCCTCTCTTTCTTTCTCTTTTTCTTTCTCCTTCTCTTTCCTTCTTCCTCTCTCTCTCACTCACTCTCTCTCTCTCCCTCCCTCCCTCTCTCCCTCTTCTTCTCTGCATGTCTCCAGCTTTTTGATCCAGTCCGTGAAGATAGGCCGTGGATATTTTGCTATCCTGAGGGAAGAGAGTGCAATGAAAAAGAAGCAACAGCAGCTTCAGAAACTGAAAGAGGAAGAAAGAAATAAATTCCAGCCAGCCACAAAGATCTCAGAAATCCCCTACAGGGACACCTTATTGAGGTAAGTGGGTGCAGTAGCTGTGGCACTGAAGGTCTGGGGAACAACCACTGAGAATGAATCCTGCCTGGTTAGGTCAAGCAAGGGCAGCTATCTCAGAGCAGGTGCCCCTTCTCAGCCTAGCATCTAACACCTTCTTCTTCTTCTTTTTTTTTTTTTTGGAGATGGAGTTTTGCTCTTATTGCCCAGGCTGGAGTGCAGTGGCACAATCTCGGCTCATTGCAACCTCCTCTTCCCAGATTCAAGCGATTCTCCTGCCTCAGCCTTCTGAGAGCTGGTATTACAGGTGCTCGCCACCATGCCCAGCTAATTTTTTGTATTTTTAGTAGACACAGGGTTTCACCATGTTGGCCAGGCTGGTCTCGAACTCCTGACCTCAGGTGATCCACCTGCCTCGGCCTCCCAAAGTGCTGGGATTACAGGCATAAGCCACTGCGCCTGGCTACATCTAACACCTTCTTTAGACTGGTTCAACCACCCTTGATAGCCTCGCTTTCTGGTACTTGCTAGAATATCTTCCACTTATCACTAACCACCCAGCTTAAATGCTGCCCTCTCCCAGTATTTCCTGGATTTCAGTTCAACCACCTCCTGCACCCATTTGCACTTCAGGTCCCCATAATACGTGTTTACTTGCTAGTTTGTTTATTGCACATTAGTATCTCTGTTCCAGACCTTCAGCTGTAGCCCCAGGGCCTGGCTCATTGTCCACACAAAGCAGGTGCACAAAAAATGCCTCCTGTTTTTGTACAGGACTTACCCCTGGTTGGAAAAGGACTATCAACAGACTGGTCCATTATGAAATGCCCACGCATATAATAACAGCAACAATAACAATAAATACAACTGTGATGATGATGTTTACTGTGTGCTTTAAGCACACCTATTTGACAAAATTTCAAGACATTCCTGAGATAGGTGCTACTATTGGCCCCATTTTAGGGATGGAGAAATGAGGCTTAGAGGTTAACTAATCTTCCCCCAGGTCAGTAGTTAGAAAGCAACTCAAAGTCCCAAAGTCAGTGGCACCAAAATTCATCAACTGCACCATTTGGCATGGACAAAATTCTGGGATACTTTGAGCTTATGCAGACTGAATGAGGCATAAATCAAGGATGGAAAGGAAGTACCGAGGCAGCCAGGGAGGAAAGGCAGGGTAGAAAAATGGCCTACAGGCCAGGCATGGTGGCTCACGTCTGTAATCTCAGCACTTTGGGAGGCTGAGTTGGGCAGATCACCTGAGGTCAGGAGTTCAAGACCAGCCTGACCAATATGGTGAAACCCCGTCTCTACTAAAAAATACAAAAAATAGCCAGGTATGGTGGTGGGCACTTGTAGTCCCAGCTATTCAGGAGGCAGAGACAATAGAATTGCTTAAACCCAGGAGGCAGAGGTTGCAGTGAGCCAAGATCATGCCACTGCACTCCAGCCTGGGCAACAGAATGAGACTCTGTCTCAGGAAAAAAAAAAAAAAAGAGAGAGAGAGAGAAGAAAGAAAATAAAAGACAAGAAAAGAAAGAAGGAAGGAAGGAAGGAAGGAAGGAAGGAAGGAAGGAAGGAAGGAAGGAAGGAAAGAAGGAAGGAAGGAAAAGAAGGAAGGAAGAAAGAAGGAGGGAGGGAAGGAAAGAAGGAGGGAAAGAGAAAGATAAAAAGAAAGAGAAAGAGAAGAAAGAAGGGAAAAAAAGAAAGAGAGAGAGAAAGGCAAGAAAGAAAGAAAAAGAAAGAAAGAAACAAAAAGAAAGAAAGAAAGAAACAAAAAGAAAGAAAGAAAGAAAGAAAGAAAGAAAGAAAGAAAAAGAAAGAAAGAAAGAAAGAAAGAAAGAAAGAAAGAAAGAAAGAAAGAAAGAAAGAAAGAAAGAAAGAAAGAAAGAAAGGAAAGCTGGCCTGTATCTGTAGCTACTCTCCTGTCACAGCAGCTGTTGCAAACCCAGCTACATATTAGAATCATCTGGCAAGATTTTCAAAACACCACTGTCCAGGCCAGTTACATTCAGCTCTCTAATGTGCATTAGCTGTTCATACACTTTTTAAATTGTTTTTAATTTCAATAGTTTTTGGGGTGGTGTTTGGTTACATGAACCAGTTCTCCAGTGGTGATTTCTGAGATTATGGTGCACCCATCACCCGAGCAGTGTACACTGTACCCAATGCGAAGTCTTTTATCCTGTACCCCCACCCCTTCCCCAAGGAGTCTCCAAAGTCCATATCATTCTTATGCCTTTGCATCCTCATAGCTGAGATCCCACTTGTAAGTGAGAATATACGATGTTTGGTTTTCCATTCCTGAGTTTCTTCACTTAGAACAATGGTCTCCAACTTCATCCAGGTTGCTGTGAATGCCATTATTTCATTTCTTTTTATGGCTGAGCAGTATTCCATGGTGTATATATATATATATATATATATATATATATATATATATACATATATACCACATTTTCTTTATCCACTCGTTGACTGCTGGGTACTTGGGCTGGTTCCATATTTTTGCAATTGTGAATTGTGCTGCTATAAACATGCATGTGCAAGTGTCTTTTTCATACAATGACTTCTTTTCATTATATGAAAATCCCATTACCCATTACCCAGTAATGGGATCACTGGATCAAATGGTAGATCAACTTTTAGTTCTTTAAGGCATCTCCACACTGTTTTCCATAGTGGTTGTACTAGTTTACATTCCCCGCCAAAAAGAAAAAAATGCTCAACATTGCTAATTATCAAGGAAATGCAAATCAAAACCGCAATGCAATACCACCTTACTCCTGCAAAGAATGGCCACAATAAGAAAAAAAAAATAGATGTTGGCTTAGATATATTCACAGAATTTTTTTAAGTTCCCGAATGAGTCCATTGTGAAGCCATGGTTGGGAGCCATTATGCTAAGGCTGCCTTCAGGAATCCAAACTGCCAGTTCATTTGCTGAAAATGAAACAGAAGCCACAACAGGCACCCCCTTTCCTCTGCATCATTTCCCAAATTCTATTCTTCAGAATGTTAATTTAGAGACATGTGAATATGTGCTTCTTATAAATAAGGGTCCTGTCAATGGAATCATATAATACATGACCTTTCTGTGTCTGGCTTTTTCCACTTATAATGCATTTGAGGTTCATCCCAGACAGAGAGCAGATTGGAGTTGCCAGTGGCTGTGGGCAGGGGGCATGGGAACTGACTGCATGGGTCTGGGGTCTCCTTTGGGAGTGATGAAAACATTTTTGTAACAAGAAATGATGGTTGTACAACATGGTGCAATGTACTAAACACCACTAAACTGTACTCTTTAAAACAGTTGATTTTATGTTCTGTGACATTCACATTAATAAATTTTCTTTTTTCAGGCTGGGCATGGTGGCTCACACCTGTAATCCCAGCACCTTGGGAGTCTGAGGCAGGAAGATCACTTGAGCCTAGGAGTTCAAGACCAGCTTGGGCAACATAGAGAGACCTCAATCTCCATTTAAAGAAAAAAACAAATATATAATTTTTTTACATAGAATAAGGTTTCTTGTCTGTGAGGCCTGGGGTAACAAGTTGGAGGAGAACTGGACCTCTTTTGTTTTTTTTTTTTTTGTTTTTTTTTTTTGTTTGTTTTTGAGAAGTAGTCTCACTCTGTTGCCTAGGCTGAATGCATTGACATGATCTCGGCTCAATGCAACCTCTGCCTCCCAGATTGAAGCGCTTCCCTGCCTCAGCCTCCTGAGTAGCTGGGATTAAAGGCACCCACCACCATGCCAGCCCAATTTTTGTGCTTTTAGTAGAGATGGGGTTTCACCATCTTAGCCAGGCTGGTCTTGAACTCCTGACCTGGTGATCCACCCACCTCAGCCTCCCAAAGCACTGGGATTACAGGTGTGAGCCACCACACTGGGCTGAGAACTGGACCTCTTTAAAGCTCAAGGCTCCAAGTGATGTATGAGAACCCAGACTGCAAGACCTCACAGAGCTGGTATATTTCCAGTCACCCTCCCTGTGAATTATGGCTGTTGGGATCCCAGAATATCATGGAAAGAGTCTCCTCTTTGACTCCTCATTTGTGTAGGCCCTGGGCTCAGCACAAATTGTGCCTTCGTGACCAAGCTCAATGGCACCCATAGAGTCTGATACTCCTAGTGACAGACTGGCAGCCTTTCCTGGGAAGAAAGAGAAGGCATGAACTCATGGCTCTTTTTTTGTAGGAGCTATGCTCACATTGACAGGCAAACTCAACAAGCACTGGGGAAGGAGGGTGTCTACAAAAGACACTCCTTTGCCTGTTTAAATGGCTCAGGTGTAAAGTTTCACTTGTTTGGATGGAATTTTTTATCCATGGTCATAGAACGCAATTCTCCCCTCTCCCATCCATGTTTCAGTGTGTGAGACATGATTTATTTAAAGTTTAATGAGTTTAAATATGCATGAGATCGCTCCTCTTGTAGACTTTTGTCTGGTTATGTCTTATCTGGTAGGTTCTATGAGCTGCACAAGGCTGGCTATTAAAATAAAACTGGGAGTCATTACTGCAAGGTAGTCATCAAATGCATGGGTGGGAGGGTATTATAAAATAGCATTAGGAGATTGTCTATACCCAGACAGAGTAGTGGTGGTGAAGTACACAAGCCTTGGAACCAGTTAGGACTTCCCCCACACAACTGTTTTACTTTGAACAAATCCCTGTACCTGAGTCCCCTTTTTCTTCACCTACATAAATAAATGGTACCAAACTTCCAAGCTTATTATGAGGATTAAATGAAATGATACTTAGCCTAGAGCCTACCTATAAGACATGCTTAGTAAATGTTACCTATTATGACACAATAAAGTGAGCTTGAGCTCTCTGAGCCTCAATTACCTAAAATCCTTAAATGTATGGCTAAAAATCTTAATTTCCATGAAAGCTAAAAAGCATCTCACATCTAACAGCGATGCGTCTATAGATAAAATTCCAATCACAAAAGTACCAAAAATACAAGTGTTCATTTATAAAGACTTTTTTCACAAAGTATTTGATCTTGTGCATCATAAAAGCAAAAGGAATTATTTTCTCCCCTCTGGATCTAAGACCACAGAATACATTTTTTAGACAAAAATTTTAAGTCCGACAAACTATACAGGGAAAAAAGAAAATCAAGCACATCCCCAAAGATTTCTGCCTGCAAGCAGTCTTTCCCACTGTGCTCAGTGACCTCGTTTTTCAGCTGCAGATTCAGCTGAAAAGGTGGAGGAAAAAATGATGGGTAGAATTTGTTTTATTATTGTGGTTGAGAGAAGACATAAAACCAGAGATTAAGGATGTAAAAGCTGGGTTAATTTCCACAAATCCTAAACCACTGAAAGACACGGCTGAGCCAGTAAGAAGTGGTCACAGCCATGTATTTGTTTGTGGTTTTCTCAGCTCTAGGGTTGAAAAAAGAGTCAGTGGAAACGAAAATTGGAGGACTTAGATTCTGGTCCTGTTTTCTCATTAACTCTGTGACCCCAGGATTGTCCTCAAATTCCCAGGAGAAAGGTAAACTCCTAACTTGCATCCCAGCATCATCTCCACTGGCCCCCTCCATCCCATTCCCCATGCTAAGCCCCAAGTTAAGTGATCTTTTCAAAATATAAATTGCATGCAGCTTAACAGCCTCCATGGTTGCCATTCCCCTAGGGTAAACACAAAAGTCTGAGCAGGGGCTCCAAGGCCCTGGATAGTCTAGCCTGTGGCTTGCCTAACCGGCCTCAGCTCATAGCCTCCTCTTACTGCCTCTACCCCAGTCACACTCTCCTACTTTCTTACTCATGACATGGCCTCCTCTACAGAGTCTTTGCACATGCTGTTCCCTCTGGCTGGAAGGTTTTTCCCTTCTCCATTTACTCAGTTAATTTCCATTCAACCTTCAGATTTCAGTTCAATATTTACTTCTGCTACATTTACTATTGCCATGAATACTCACTCTTAAACTTATTAACTCAAGACAATTAGAACTTCTTTCTCTCATAAATCTCCAATTTGAGTAGGGTTCGGAGAGGAAGAATTGTTTCTGCTCCACAAAAACTAGCTGGGGAAGCTCAAAGGACCCATTTCCAAGACAGCTCACTCACATGGGCGGCAAGCTGTATTTGGCTGTCAGTTCGTGAGCTTGGTTCCTTTCCCTGTGGGCCTCCCCACAGGCTGCCAGGTTCCCCACAGCATGGCAGCTGAATGATGGGTGAGCATCCCAGGACACAGGAAGGAGAGGTTGCCAGCTTCTGGCCTCAGAATCACATCACTTCTGACACATTCTATTAGGTCAGCTGATCACAGAGCCAAATGAACATAGACCTACCTCTTGATTGGAGAAGTTTCAAAGAATCTGGGAGACATGTTTTGAAATTGCCACAACTTCCTCAAGGAAGTACAGTATTCCCTGGCTTCCATTTCAGTCAAATTTACAATTCCAGGCTGTTAAAGCACTTTCCCCTTGGCACACTTATCACAACTGTGTGTTTGGTTATGCCTGTCTCCCCCACTAGACCCTAAGCTTCAGGAGAGGAGAGGCTGGATCTGTTTCATGCATTGCTGTATCGGCAGCCTCCAGCTCAGAGAAGAGGTTCAATAATTATTGGTAGAAATGAATGAATCAGGGAACCTGTCAATGATCCAATCAATGAAAGTACTTAGACTGCAGCTCAGAAGCTAAAAGACCATCAGGTAACAGGCAGATGGCATGAATTAGAAAGAAAAACAGAGAGTGGGAACCAAGGGTGCCTGTGTTTAGGGCAACTCAAGAAGCACATACCTCATGCAAAGCAGTCTGTGGCTCATCATTCTTGTCAGTAGAAACACAGGTCCCGAGTGGCCAGAACTTTCAATTTTTTGAAGGCCAAAGTTTTTCCATGTTTATGTGACATCTCCCAATTTTAAAATGTGGACAATTGATTCAACTACACATACACACAGAGACAGAGAGAAAAAGAGTGGATTAATTAAAATATGTCTGTGGACTGAAGTTGGCTGTGAACAAAAACTATATACCCTGCAGCCAGGTGTGATGTCTCACGCCTGTAATCCCAGCACTTTGGGAGGCCAAGGCAGGTGGATCACTTGAGGAGAAGAGTTCGAGGTGAGCCTGGCTAAGGCTATCTCTACTGAAAATACAAAAAATTAGTCAGGCATGGTGGTACATGCCTGTAATCCCAGCTACTTGGGAGGTTGAGGAATGAGAATCCCTCGAACCTGAGAGGCAAAGGTTGCAGTGAGCCAAGATCACGCCACTACACTCCAGCTTGGGTGACAGAGTGAGACTCTGTCTCAAACAAACAAACAACAACAATAACAACTATATATATACACACACACACACACACACACACACACACATACATATATCCTATGATTCAAGCATGACAAATCCCCCTCCCTCAAAAAAATCCTATTTTCTATAATGGAAATGATTTGTTCTGCTGTGAGAGTGGAAGAAAAACATACCTAAATATGATATTAAATTGCTATTTCCAGAACACCGCTGAAAATATCTCTTGTCTGGACCTTGAAACAAACATTTCCACCCCTTAGTATGATATACTAGTATACCACATGATTTATCTTGTTTATTCTCTTGGCTCTTCTAGCAGAATATATACTCCATGAGGGCAGGGACTTTTATATGCTGTTAAGGAACTGCCTGATACATAGTAAGTGCCCAGTCATGTCTGCCAAATAGACCCTGGCGAGAGAAGGTGTTCAAAGCTGCTGCTTGTTATTCACTTTGTTTCTCTGTCTGCTTGTCCTTCAGCACCTATGATGATGAGAAGCTGAAGAAGCTGGGAACTGGAGTCACACGTCGCCCGTTCACTCCCATCCACAGCTGCATCATTTCTCCCTTGCTACCCGAGGCTCACGTGTAAGTAGTCGTACCTCCGGCTCATTTGCTTTGCTAGCTTATAAATTGAAGCCGAACTGAAATGACTCAACAAGCTGTCATGTCGGGAGTTGTTCTTTTGTCCTCTTGAAAGGGACATGAAGCCTAGAGCTGGCAAAGCTATTTGGCATATAAAAATAACAGAAAGTAGACACAGTGGTTTACAGCTAAGTGGCGAATCAGCTGGGACTGAGTCATTTCATTTCTTACCAAGCCAGACACTCTAATGTCAAATAGTTTGCAAATCCTGATAAAATCTGTCTACAGCCCTCGTCGAGTGTGTGCGAGAACATCTCAGCCTGTGCTCAGGGGACACATTTTCCCCAAGACTCAAGGAGCTGTTTCCCAGAGAAGCCCCTCCAGTTTTCTGACCTGAGACATGAACTCATCATTGCATGGTGCAACAGGAGCTAATCAACCTTCCAAAGAACACTTTTGCTTTAGAAAATCTTGACGTCTTGTTCCCCTTGTGTCTATTCTAAAGAATCTCAAGCCCAACTTTTTCTCTTTCACCAGTTAGCACTTTTCAGCTGGAAGATTTCAGGCACAGGAATATAAGCTTTTGACTTTGGGGCAGGGTTTTTTGGCCTTGACACTGCTGACATTTGGAGAGAAATAATTTTTTGTTGTGAAAGTCTGTCTTGTGTATTGCAAGATGCTTAGCCGCATCCTCTACCCACTAGATGCCAGCGGTGACAACCAAAAGTATCTCCAGACATTACCAAATGTCCCCTGGGGGCAAAACTGCATAAGCCCCCACCCCCCCCCACCACACACACACACACACACACACACACACACACACACACACACATACACTCCACATTGAGAACCACTGCTTTAGGGCAATGGATTCATTTAGAGCTGTGATACGATGATTCCAGACTTCTCTATCTGCTCATTAGTCAAATATTTATTAGGCTCCTACAGTGTCCGTGGTGATAATGGCCACTCCTCATCACTCTGTGGCCATTATCTCACTCGGTCCTCTCAGCCTCCCTATTGTGTAGGTGTATCATTATCCCCTCTCTGCAGATGGGAAAGCAGAAGCTCAGAGACATATATTCACCTAGTCAAGGTCACAGAGGCCAGTGTGTTGCTGACTCAGGTCGATCTGACTGCAGAGCCCAAGCTTTCATCACTACACACTACACAGAAAGTATATCTCAAAGCCTTGCCTTTAAGGAGCTCATAATGTATTTGGCAAGCCAAGTTTCCTATACGTGAAGAGTAAAAGAATGCAAGAGTGAAATCATAGGATAAGATGGCAAACAAAAGAAAATCACTAATTAGAGCACTTAGTGCATGAATGGAAGATGCAAAAATCATCCCAACGAGATAGAAAATTAACAAGGATATCCAGGACTTGAACTCAGACCTGGAACAAGTAAGCTTAACAAATATTTACAGAACTCTCCACCCCAAATCCACAAAACATACATTTTTCTCAGTATCATATTACACCTATTTTAAAAGTGACCACATAAATGGAAGCAAATCACCCCTCAGCAATTGCATAGCATTTCACAGGTTTAAGTAAAACACCGGTTGGCTGCTTGTTTGTTATTTTCATCCCTTATTCCTTCCTGTCTCCATTGTTAAGCACAATTATTGGCAAAAAAGAGGTTTTTAATACCCATTTTTAGACTGCATTCTAGCCTGGGCAATAGAACAAGAATC
>CAUYLG010042244.1:0-39552 GCA_963573385.1 Cacajao melanocephalus
ATATCAACAGAATGAGGGACAAAACCACGTGTTTATGTCAACTGATGCTAAAAAAGCATTTGATAAAGTTCAACATCACTTCATGATAAAAAAAAAAACCCAAAAACCTCATTTGAGTATAGAAGTGATGTTGAACTTTATCAAATGCTTTTTTATTAAGTCTTAGAATTCATGAGTACAGGCTGTCTTTCCATTTATTTGTGGCTTTTAAAATTTCTTTTATTCATGTTTTTTAGTTTTCAGTGTACAAGTTTTTCATCTTCTCAGTTAAGTTTATTCCTATGTAGTTTATTCTTTCTGATGCTGTTGTAAGTAGAACTGTTTTCTTAATTTCCTTTTTGGGTAGTATGTTGTTAGTATGTAGAAATGTAATTAATTTTTGTATGTGATTTTGTATCCTGCCACTTTACTGAATTAATTTATTCGTTTCAAATAATAAAGTGACAGTTCTGTAAATCAACTGTTCCTCCCTCTTATTCCCATGGGTTTTTGTTGTTATTTGTTGTTGTTGATGGTTATATTGCTGTTTGTCTGTTTAATGACTTTCCTGAACTAATTCTGTAAAGTTTGTGTTCTTTGTCATGTGTGGCCACTGAAATCTCTGCTCAGATAGCTTAATGGTCAGGTAATGACTGGCCAGAGATTTTCTTAAATTCACTGCACCAGTAAATCTCCTAGACTTGGCCAAGGGACTCTGTTTGAGTGTTGGGAATATCTTTAACACTCCAACAGGCACTTTACAACTCTATATTTGCCTTCACTTTTTGATTGCACAGAATCTTGAGTTACAGCAGATGTGAAAGATTAGAGATTTATCAGGTCTTTCCTTGACATTCATGCAGCCCTGCACATGCACATAGCCTTTTAGATTCCCAGTAGGCTGGGGTGCAGTGGCATTATCTTGGCTCACTGCAATCTCTGCCTCTCAGGCTCAAGTGATCCTCCCACCTCAGTTTCCGAGTAGCTGGGACCACAGGCATGTACCACCATGCCTGGCTAATTTTTTTATATTTTCTAGAGATGAGGTTTTGCCATGTTGCCCAGGCTGGTCTCGAACTCCTGGGCTCAAGTGATCCACCCACCTTGGCCTCCCAAAGTGCTAGGATTACAGGCATGAGGCACTGCACCTGACCTTAAAGCTGTTTTTTGTGTAGACATAAGATTTTAACTTATTTGTGTAGATACCAAGGAACTCAACTGCTGGATCATATGGTAAGGCTATGTTAAGTTTTGGAAGAAACTGCCAAGCTGTCTTCCACAGTGGCTGTACCATTTTGCATTTCCACCAGCAATAAATGAGAATTTTGTTGTTCCACATCCTCACCAGCATGTTGTCAGTGTTCTGGACTTCTGTCATTCTAATATGTGTATGGTGGTATCTCATTGTTGTTTTATAGCTCCCTAATGACATATGGTATTGAGCTTCTTTGCATATGCTTATTTACCATCTGTGTGTCTTTTTTGGAGCGTTGTCTGTTCTTTTATCCAGTTTTTAAGCAAGTTTATTTTCTTATAGTTGAATTTTAAAGAGTTCATTGTATATTTAGGATAACAGTCCTTTATCAGATGTGTCTTTTGCAAGTATTTTCTTCCAGTCTGTGGCTTGTCTTTTTATTCTCTTGACAGTTTCTTTCACTGAGCAGAACTTTTAAATTTCAATAAAGACCAGCTTATCAATTACGTTTTTCATGTATTATGCCTTTGCTGTTTATGTATAAGTATTTGTTTTAATACTTGTTTTCAATTCTTTTTGTTATATACCTAGGAATGGAATTGCTTGGTCATGTGATAACTCTATGTTTAACCTTTTTGTACAACTGCCAAACTTTTTCAAAGTGGTTGCAGCATTTTACATTCTCACCAGCAATGTATGAGGGTTGCAATTTGTCCTTATCCTCACCAATACTAGTTAATGTTCCTCCTCCTTTTTATTATAGCCATCCTAGTAAGGTAAAGTGATCATCTCTTTGTGATTTTTATTTGTATTTCCATGATGTCTTAATGATACTGAGTGTCTTTTCATATGGCTGTAGCCATTTGGATATCTTTTTGTATCTTTTTTGATGAAATGTCTATTCAAATTCTTTGCCCATTTTAAAATTGGGCGATATGTTTTTATTGTGAAGGTATGTGCTTTATATATTCTGTGCACAAATTTCTTAGTATATATATAATTTGCAAATATTTTCTCCCATTCCATGTATTATCGTTTCACTTTCTTGAAGGTATCCTTTGAATAACAAACATTTTACGATTTACAAAGTCCAAGCAATTTATTTCACTTTTTTCCTTTTTGCTTTTGGTGTCATATCAAAGAAAATATTTCCTAGTTCAAAGTCATGAAGTTTCTTGCACAGGTTTTCTTCTAAGAGTTTTGGCTCTTGCATTTAGGTCTTTGATTCATTTTGAGTTAAGTGTCTTCTCTTTAACTCTGTTGTTCAAAAATGTCATCATCCTGTCTCCCTTGTTAAGCACAATTATTGGCATAAAAGAGGTTTTTAATACCCATTTTTAGACTGCATTCTAGCCTGGGCAATAGAACAAAAATCTCGTTCTCTCTCCCTCTTTCTCTTCCTCTGTCATTCTCTCTTACATTCTTTTTTTTCTTTCTTTCACTCTCACTTTCTTTCCTCTCTTTTTCTTTCTTTCAAAAATAAAATTAAAAAAAAATTAAAAAAAAAGAAAATATAATCAGAATACTATATAATAAATATATAAACATAATTTAAAGTATACAGCATATTTTATTAAATTTTTAAATAATTTTATATTTTTCATATAACAATATTTTGTGAGCCTTTTCCTATTATATTAAAAGCTCTTCAAGATCCTGATTTTTTTTTTTTTTTTTTTTTTTGTGAAAGAGTTTTATTATGTAAAACAGGCTGGAGTGCAATGGTGCAATCTCAGCTCACTGCAACCTCTGCCTCCTGGGCTCAAGCGATTCTTGTGTCTCAGCCTCCCTAGTACCTGGGATTACACGTAGGTTCCATCATACCCAGCTAATTTTTGCCTTTTTAGTAGAGACGAGATTTCGCCATATTGGCCAGACTGGTCTCAAATTCCTGGCCTCACATGACGATCCTGATTTTTAATGCCAATACAATAATCTATCATAAGAATGTACTGTGATGTATTAACCCATTCCACTCTGGTTAGATTAGGTTATTTCTATTTATTTTCAATAATATTTTAAAACTATAAAAAAAATCAGCCAAAATTTTTATTTATGCCATAATAGATGTTTTTCTCCTGGAGAAAAGAATGTTTCCTGAATGAATTTTACTACAATCATAAATTCTCACCATTAATTAGAAGATAAATATTTTGTACTTTTCTGGGTATTACTATTATTCTACACTTAGCATGATCTTTCCTCTTTGTCATAGTTAAGAACAGGATACAGGTCACCCATGTTTGCAAACCAGGCCCTTACTGGCTCTGTCACCTGGGGCAAGTTCCTTAAAATCTTTCGCAGTTCACATTTCCTTAATTCCTCTAAACCTCATTTTTCTTCTCTGTGAAATGGAGTTTATAATACTACCCATCTCAAACTATTCTTCTATTGAATAGATAATACACATAAAATGCTTCCTGTGTTGAGGGTGACAAAGTAAATTCCCCAATATATAATTACTACAACTACTAATAGTTTTAATAGTTGAGATTTTTAGAAGAATATCAAGTTTAAATGAAAAATAAAAATAAAACCAAGAGTTCAATGCATAAATTGCAGAAAAGCCAGGTTAGGAACATTGTTCTTTTTCCCCCTTGATTTATCTATGCACCTAACACAGTGTTGATGTAGCAGCTGCTCTAAAGACATCTGTTGCATGAATAAACCATTGAACAAGCGCATAAACAAAACGTGAGCAAATGCATAGCACGTATTGGTAAAGATAACCACTCTTATTCTTGTAATTGAGATAAACCCGAACTAAACTCTTAAAGGCTGACGAGTAGGCAGATTCTTCAAAATATTGGTCATATTGCTATTTTTTTCATATTGCAAAACTACCATATACTCAGTATAGTAAAAAGTACCAAGAAGGAAAATTATGAAGAATTAAAATGTAAAAGTTTCATAATTATGTCACCTAGGCATAATTAGTAACAACCATTTAAGGCAGTGTTTCTTAAAACGGGGTGGGCAAACACATTTTAGAACATTTGAGAATTATGCATCAATATTTTATTTTATTTTATTTTTTGAGATGTAGTCTCACTCTGTCACCCAGGCTGGCGTGCAATGGCACAATCTCAGCTCACTGCAACCTCCCCCTCCCAGGTTCAAGCAATCCTCCTGCCTCAGCCTCCCGAGTAGCTGGGACTACAGGCATGCGCCACCATGCCCTGCTAATTTTTTATTTTTAGTAGAGATGGGGTTTCACCATGTTGGCCAGACTGGTCTCCAACTCCTGACCTTACTCCTGATCCACCCACCTTTGCCTCCCAAAGTGCTAGGATTACAGGCGTGAGCCACGGCACGCAGCCCAAAATTATAAAATGATGTGTTCATTCACCTGACAATCTAAAAGAATTAATGTAAGCACATTTGGGATTATTTGAATGGCCACCTCATAGCCAACTACTTCCAAGTTATTCTACAGCCTGAGTTTGCAAATGCGTGTGACTGCGGAAAGTCACTAAGATGCCAACGCATGCTGGACTCTGCAGTGGTACATGGGGTCTAGCGGCTTTGACGAATATATTCCAGGGCTCTATGGCTTCCCAAACTTGAAAAACATTGTTTTGATATATTTTCATTTAGTCATTTCTCTAAGCCAGAGATTCTCAAGGTGGGAATGTAGGGGAAAGTAGTTAGGCAACCCCTTCCCCCAGTGACATTTAGCAATGTTTTGATACATTTTTAAGTTGTCACTATTGGAGGGAAGGGATGTTACTGACATCTAGCGGGGAGAGGCCATGGATGCAGCTAAACATCCTGCAATACACAGGACAGCCCCAATAACAATGAAATAGCCTCAGCTTGAGGTTGAGAAACCCCTAAGTGTATATTTTAATGTCTTTCTTGTTGCTGCTGCTTTTACAAAGTTGAGTTTATATTTTTGTAACTTGTACTTTTTGTTCAACATTATATCATGGGCACTTCCACACATCATGAAATCTTCACATATATTTTTGACTCTTGTGTTGTTCTGTTAAATGACTGTACCATGACTTAATTGCGCTGGAACTCCACGAGAGCAGGGATCAGGTCTGTCTTCCTAGATCCCCACATCCAGTGTCAGTCCTAGCTTGGGATGGAGCAGATGCTTAATACTGACTTGCCCTCAGTTGTTGAAAGAGCCACTTGCCTACTGCTGGACGTTCAGATTGTTTCCAGGTAAGTTACCTTCTTAAATCCGTTTTCTAAGGCTTATCCTTACTAAGTTTTACACTTCAGCCGAAAGGACAGTGAGTGTGAGTGGAGGAGGGGAGGAGACGGGGAGGAGGTATGTAGAAAGGGAATGGGTTGTGTGTGTGTGGAGATTGTATGTGGCTCAATGCTCTTGGTTCCAGTCATTTATATTTGCATTTATACGCATATTTATGGATGGAGTTTAGGATTTCCAAGAAATGAAGCAAAACAAATCGTAATTTGGCAAAACTGTTACTCTAGATATAATATATTGTCAAAAATGTTCAATCGCTGTTTGCTAGGGTGAAATGTGTTACACAAATTAACCGGAATGTAGTGTTAAATTTTGTCAGATCTGTCATTTTACAGTCAAGGTAATGATGCCATAATAATTTGGCAAAGAAAAGTTCTCAGCCATAAAATTGGACAGTGACTAGATAATGAATACAATTTCAAATAATCAGAACAGCCTCCACCCCTGAGCAGCACACACACTTTACCATCTGCTCCTCTGAGCAAAAGGTGATTCTTACCGGGTCTCCCATTTGCCCCTTTACTCCTACACCGGGATTTCCCTGAGAAAGAAATGAAAAAGAATCCAATTGCTTTTGAATTTTAAAAAAGTAATTAAAAGCAATTAAGACTTCTGGCTACACAATTTATCACAGTTTATTAAATACTTTCAGAAGTCTGATAATAGGAAAGATATAATTCTGATAAATATTAGTAGTCAATTATTTCATTGTTCAGGGCTCTATTTACGTATCTTGCTCATGAATGCCTACCTTCAAACCTGGACGCCCTGGTTGGCCCGGAGGTCCCTAAATCAAGGACAAAAAAACACAAATCAATCATCAGACATAGAAATCAGAATGCGCCTTCTTTTGTTGCCCCGAAGTCTTATTTAGGAAACCCTTAACTTTAAAACAGGTAATGATGGAGTTTCCATCATGGACGGGCTATTGTTTTATGTGAAGATGATGCCAGTGGCTCAACCCCAGGGAATCTGTGCTTCAAGGGGGAGTCCCACTGATAATGATGGGTTTTCACTGATTCACCAGTTATAATCTCTCAGACAGCCCACCTGCACCTGACAACTTTGCTTCTTTATTTCCTGCGGAATCTGGTTTTTAAAGGGATCACATCAGCAATGCTGTACTTACCACTAACCCTGGCTCTCCGGGATATCCTGTGGGGCCCGCCGGTCCTCTTGCACCCCAAGATCCCTAAACATGAGAAAAATCAGTGCATTTGTTACCCAAAATTGTAATCATCTTTCACAGAAAGAGTTGTGTAAATTTCTCTTTCTGTGATCCCATGTGGCTAAAAACCTCTAGAAAAATCATAGCCCCCAGCACATCTGCCCTGCTGGATCATCTTCAACAGCAGCTTTGGTGCGGCCCTCAAAAAGCACCAAGCTAAAGGTAGCAGCACTCTGATAGTTGTGATAAATTCCTTCATTTAGAGTCCAGATAAGACCCAGAGATCAATCTACCTATTTACAAATACATCCTGTAATAACAAAAGTGGAGAACGAAGAAAACGCATTACTACCTACTCCTAAATTCTGTTACAATTTTGATACACATCAGGAATATTGTTACTAATTAACATTAAATATTAATGTATTTATACTTTTTAGTATATTTTTAAAATACGGCCTACAAGATCTCAAATTGGGGAAATATGGTCCCCGATTTGAGACCCAGATGAGTCAGCCATATAAAATTTTCTACAGCATGTATGTGGTGACACAATTACACACCCACAGATTGTCAAGAAAAGGTTACAGCCCGGCAATCCTGGAAATGCAGAGAGATAGTCCCTGGGCTCCTGCTGATTCTGCTCAAGTCAAATGACTGGGGAGTGTGTAATGAAATTGCTCTATTTAGGAGGATGAACTAACACTTATTTTAACAGCAACATTGAGGTATCATATTTATTACAGGACCTGAGCTTCAATCATAGTAAGGAAACCAACCCAGCAAAGTAGTTCCATCACTTGCCAGAAGTCACAAGGCAAAATTATTGGTTAACCATTGTAAGGCAAAACTGCTTTTTTTTTTTTTTTTTTGAGATGGAATTTCACTCTTGTTGCCCAGGCTGGTGGGCAATGGTGCCATCTCAGCTCACTACAAGCTCCACCTGTAGGATTCAAGTGATTCCCCTGCTTCAGCCTCCCGAGTAGCTGGGATTATAGGCACGCGCCACCACACCTGGCTAGTTTTGTATTTTTAGTAGAGATGGGGTTTCACCACGGTGGCCAGGCTGGTCTCAAACTACTAACCTCAGGTGATCTACCTGCCTTGGCCTCCCAAAGTGCTGGGATTACAGGTATGAGCTACCACACCTGGCCGGCAAAACTGCTTTCAATGTTAATCTTGTAAGTAAACATCAAAAAAACTGGGAAGACTAATATAATAATTGAATTATTGATTTCAGAGACATAAAGATGGGCAAAATATTAAATATAATACACAAACACTGATTCAGCAGGCAAAATGGTAGAGAGAAGCAATGCAAGATCATTCTAACTGGTATATATTATATACATAGTTGCTAAGTGGACTCACTTTCCTAAATATTAAGCGGCTGTGTATACCTGAGTAAAGTCAAAAGTTCATTAGAAAACAGAAGAGAAAGACAGGAGGGAGCTTTCTGAGCTTCAGGTACAGCTACATGGGCATGAAACTGATGCAGTTACAGAGGGCCCCATGCTTGAGTTAATGTTCTGCTGTTGCCATCTTGAAATTCTTAATAATTTTGAACAGGGAACCCACATTTTCATTCTGTGCTAGGTGAGCCATACAAATTATGTAGCTGGCTTTGCTGGGATTAAAACGTGGGTCATAGGATATTTGAGGAGGAAATAGAAACACATAGCCTGCTCTGGAGACTTACTGGTAAGCCAGGCAGTCCTGGGTCCCCTCTGTCTCCCTGCAAAAATAAGAAATGTATAAGTCAACACAATGTTCCTAAAACACAGATTATATAAAAATATAAATACACACAAAAATTATTTGGACTCATCTAACTGTGCAGTTTGTTCAGTTTTTGTTTGTTTGTTTTGGTGTTGACTAAAATTGAGGAAGGGACATGCAGAGGCAATTTTCTCCTTAAGCTCTGAATTTTCCTTCTACCCAACAGAGAAAGATCACTAGAGTAATGACATGGAATTAAAATGAGATTTTATCTTTGTTTAAATTGTTGTAAATTCTCAATCCAGTGGTCCCATTTCCTCACAGTTTACCTGTTGCTGGTCTAGTTCCACACCTGGCTATGTTTTATAAACGTCTTGACCCCCTTGACCCTAGAGTATACAGAAAAGAAACTCAGGTGAAAATTGCCTCACAACAGCTTCTGTCTGTCTCTATCACCTTGTGTCTCTGTGCTGAGACTCAACCTACTTTAAAAGATCAAAAGCTATATATTCTCTTGAATGAAGGATCTTTTTTAAAATGTAAAATATATGTAAGTTAAAACTTGACATTTCAACCATTTTTACATGTACAGATAGTTCTGTGGTATTAAGTCCATTCACATCGTTATTCACCCATGAATAACACCATCCAACTCCAAAACTTTTACGTTTCCTCCAGTGGAAACTCTGTTCTCACTAAACGCTAACTCCCCATCCCTCTTATCCCCAGCCACTGGCAACCACCATTCTATTTTCTGTCTCCATGAATTTAACTATATTAAAAACTTAATATAAGTGGAATCATACAATATTTGACTGGTTTATTTCTCTTAGCATAATATTATATCTTTAAGGTTCATCCATGTTGTTGTATGTGTCAGAACATATTTCCTTTTTAAAGCTTTTACAATCTTCCATTGGATGGATATACCACATTTTGTTTATCCATTCATCTGTTGATGGACATGATTACTTCCACCTTTTGGCTACTGTGAATAAAGCTGTTATGAACATGTATGTATAAATATACATTCAACTCCTTGCTTTTAATTCTTTGGGGTATATATCCAGAAGTGGAATTGTTGGATCATATGGTAATTTTACGTTTAATTTATTGAGGAATCACCATAATATTTTCCACAGTGGTTGCACCATTTTCCATTCCCACCAGTAGTGCACAAGGTGCCAGCTCTTCATGTACTTGCCAACAATTTCTAGATTTTTTTTTTATAATAGTCATTTGAATGGGCGCAAAGTGGATATAGACTCTCAAGAGCATTGTCTCTCAAAGGTTGTTCATCTACAGACCATTTTTATTAGGGATATTCTGTTTCCCCTCAACATAAGGAATTCTCTGTATTCATCTCCCCTGCCATATGTCTATAACACATGTCCTGTATTACCACAATTACAAAAAAAAATGCTCACTATAACTAATATGATATGGGATATTACCATTTACAATGTGCTGCAATATAAATGATTATAACAGATAGCCTTAACAACACCAAGAAGGGGGCAGGGTAAATATTATTTTAATCTTCCTTCATGATTAATGAAAATGAGGCTGAGAGAGGTTAAGGGAGCTGCTTAACATCACAGTGGAGTGTAAGCCTGAGTTCTCTCTTTCCAATACACCATACTGGTTCCCAGAATGATTCTGCTGTTGATGTTTAGTTTATTAATATATCATTTAAGCTATAAACAAAACCATTGTTCTTGCTGTTTAAGAAGGAAAAATAGGCACAGAGGCTACACACATATACAGTGAGCTCACTAAAGGGATCACTGCTCAGGTGTGTCCATTCTGGGTGGCACAAAACCTAGGATCTGATAGAAGCAATCTAGGACTAGTTCCATCTATCTAATTGCTGCAGAATATTCTTCCTTAAGAGAAATGACCATACATCTTGAAAATGGGCTGTATTTCCCTGCAAATGCATCATTTCCACTAATCCTCACCACTGATCCATGGCTTCTCATCTGAGAAATGAGGTGGTCACTCAAAAGTTTATTTCTGAACATTTGTGCATCACTCTCTGCTAAAAACACAACACCATTATATGTATCAAGCAAAGCGCTAAGAGGTTTACATCGTTTTAAAGTTAAATAATGGTGACTTTTACTGTACTGGATGGTAAGTACTAATATTACAATATTTTAATTACAAATAAATCAGTGGTCCTCCACTGGTGTTATGTCCCCCCAGGGGACATCTAGTAATGTCTGGAAATATGATTTGGGGAGTTCAGAGGTGGGGGATGCTACTGGCATCTAATGAGTAGAGGCCAGAGGCCAGGGATGCTGTCCAACATCCTATAATGCACAAGTCAGCCCAACACCAAACAAATATATGGCCCAAAATGTCAGGAGTTGAGAAAACCTTGAAATAAATACATCCCTTGCAGTTCTGAATAGTTCAGAGGTACTGGGATTTTACAGTGCTGGAATTTTACTGGCAACTAAAGCCAGTACCTTCACACAAAAGTATGGTGCCATCCCTGAGGGTCAGGGTAATGATAAAAATTGGTGTATTCAGGGACATTTTGAAGAAAAATTCTGTCTGAGTATTTCTTGCAATGGCTTGCCTATTTGGGAAAAAAAATTCTTTTAACCCATCATGATCATAATACTTACCTGAATACCTTTAATGGCACCTAAAATGAACACTGAATTTCCTTTTTCTCCCTTTTCCCCAGGATGGCCCTGAAAATAAAATATTTATGTACTTAAGAGGAAAACAGCATATTCCCATTTCAGTACTTTCTTTTCTATATAAAATATTACTCATCAGCAAAAATTACCATGATTGACATGATTAACAAGCAGACATTTCTTTAACCACTTCCTTATTATTATCACCCTAAGGTTCTCACATATATTTATTCAATGTTCAGTTAATATCTGTTAAGGAATCTTCTAAGACAGAGTATCTACTAATATATAGCTACTTAGCAGAACATTTTCCTTTTTCCCCACAATATAAAACACATGTATTTTTCCTACAAGTAACTAATTTTGCAATTGTTAATTTATGCCCTAGAAATAGTAAATATACATATGTGTGTGTGTGTGTGTGTGCGTGTGTATGTATGTATGTATATATAGTGATTTTATCCATTTCAGTACTTGTATTCAAAATAGACCTACATATTCTTTGTAAGTTTAACTTTTAAAAAACATAATATGTTCCTTTTGGAAGGTTTTCGTATACAGTTGCTAGTTTGCTTAGGATATTTTTTTAAAGTGAATGAAATACCTCAATGTATTCTTCTTCTTCCTCAAGGTTTTCCTACTTAACATCTTAATATCCTACTTCAATTCTTAATATATCTTATCTTGGTTACCACATAAAAATCCTACCATCTTTATATATCAAGCTCCTATGAAAGATAAACACATTTCAAAGTTAATTGCTCTTAGAGGAGTGCCTGACTTGGCTTCTGATGGGAGATATTTAACAGTTTTAGATTAAATTATATCAACAATTTGCTTGAGAAATCAGATTTGATGCTATCTGCAGTTCTGGCTTTGCACAGTTCCAATCTGAATGAATTTCAGTTCCATAATTAAGTTAAATAACACCAGCTCTCCAAAACATGGTTCCAATTTCAGTTACCGTCGTATATTAACTAAGTACTTGAATAAAGTACGAACTTCACTGCTAGCCCCTCAGTCCACAAATCGCTATATAAATAACAGAAGTGAATCGTGATTACTGCATGATCACATAATGTTACCAAAATGTATTGCACAGAAAGCCAATGACTGAGAGGACGACTACTGCCAAAGAAGAAGACTTTAATTGTGTGCTGTAGCTGAGGAGACGGAAGATCAGTCTCAAATCCATCTCCCAGACTGCCTAAGATTAGGGGTTCACATCGCAGGGAAGAGATGTAACAATGCATTGGAAAACAGGACCTAGGGAAGGGTAAAGAAACAAAATCAGGGGTCTGGCATCTCATTGCCTGGACACCATGATCTGGTGGGTTTCAGTTCTTTGATACTTTTTAAGAGGCCTGAGGGTCCTCTCCTGAGGAAGAAACTCAGATAAAACACAAAGGTTTCAAACTTTAAGACCAGAAAGATCCATTTCTATGTTGATCCAAAGAACGTCTATGGGACTGTTGGGTCAGTTTCAATGACTTCTGTCAAAGTCTGTCTGTGATTGGCCCTTGCACATGTATTACTCAGAGCACACACACAGACACAGACAGCAAAGCTTGTAGTTGGCTTGCCTCCTTATCTCCCAGCAACAAATCCAAATAACATTTTACAAAAATGGATAATTGAAAGAGAGATTAGCCAACAATGATGAAAATGAAGCAATGAAATGAAAATGGTAATGCTGGAAATGAAATTCAAATAAAACATAAGTGGAGTTAATAGAAGAAACAGCTGACCATGGGAATAATGACACTGTTGTCATTTGAGGGACTGTATTTGCAGCCAGAGGAACTTAGTAAAGATGAACTTATCAGCATAAACTAGGAAAAAGGTTGTGATGAAAAGGATAACAGTGTCCTAGATAAAGTGACACAGATAAAAACTTCACATTAATAGAACCCTTAGAGATATTTCACAACACTGGAATCAGATCCAAACTTAGAAAGGAGTATCACACTTCATCACAACATGAAAGACATGTTCCTTTAGTATCACAAATTATATGATGAGAAAAAGGCAAGTACTGTTGCAATTACTATTAATAAGTTTTTACAATCAAATAAAACCCTTTGTTCCCAATGCTTCAAATTACAGTATATTAAATAAATATTTAGGTTTTTTTTCATTTCCTTATATATGTATAACTGACAGAAAGTTTCTAATGTTTTAACAAAACATTTTTAAAGGTCATGGGACAATAGTAATTTTTCTCATCAGTCAATAAGATTGCTTTGTGTAGTCTTTAGCTTGTCTGGTCCTTTTTACACTACTGTGCAAAATGAGGGGTGTCTGTATAGCAAATGACTCAAGGGGAAGTAGGTTGTTTTGCAAAGAGACCATTATGACAAACTTCAGGATTGTGGTCGGTACTGCATGCTATGTTAAAGCTAAAACTGAGAACCCTTGCTCTCTTGAATGCTCATGAATCTGTAGAAAGGGTTTGGCCTGATTTGAGAAGCTTAATAAATGTGCATTCAGCAGACTGCACTTGAATTTTCAAATGGCTGAGTCTGAGAGTAAAGGATGGTTGAAAAACTTAGCAATGAAAGGTAGTGATTGTTCTTACTTGATACCAGGAAAAAAAATGTGATTATGGAAAGTCTTTTTAAGTTTAGTGTTCAGATCAATTCCTCTAAGATCTGGAGCAAAAGAAAGACACATGAGTGACAGCAGGATGAATGACTATGGTGGTCATGCTAAGAGAACTTTCTAAAAGAAACTTGTGAAATGATATGTAATTAAGGAACAGAGAAATACTAAAAAAAAAAAAAAACAAAAAAAACCAAAAAACAGAAAAACAATTTTGAAAAGCCGAATGATCTCTGATCTTCTAAGTGAGAAAAAGAAAAAGAGAGAGAGATAGGGAATGTGGGGGGTAGTACTGGCTCTAGCTGTGTTTAAATGAAAGTCCAAAGTTCTGAAGAAAAAAGCTAAGAGCCGTAAGGTTTCCCTCAAGTGCTGGGTACTATCAACTGTTGCTGGACATCCATTCCAAATCTTTTCTAATACATTTTCTTTCATTACAAGGGCCAGAACGATAAAAACTACATTGCCCAGACTCCTTTATAGCTGGATGTGAATTAGGTTCCCCCTAGGAGATGTGGAAGCTGGAAGTTTGGAAGAGATTCTCTTCCTGGTCTGTTGTTGCTGCCAAGCAGGAAAGCAGAAACTTGAATGTTCTGTTCACCAGTGTCTAGACGTGGGATGAGAGGCAGTGGTTACAGTGCAGTTACAGCTTCCTGACTCTGGATCTCAGCCTGCTGTGAACCTTTGAAATCAGTGGTCTTGTGTGGTCCTAAGTTCTGCTCTTCCAACTATTATAGTAAATGCCAAACTCTCTGTATCAGATTCCTTTCTGCTCAAAATATCTAGTGGGGTTTATGCTTCCGCAGTGAACCCAGAACGATAAACAACTTACGTTTTGCTAACTGGTCTCTCTGCTCTTGTTTTCCCCTGCTATCTATTCTCTTCACAGAAGCCAGAGACATCTTAATGAAACATCAATCAGATCAAGTTGCTTCCTTCCTTAAAACCATCCAGTGCCTTTACCTGACATGGAAGAGAGAATCTAGCCTCCTTCCATCTCTTCAAAGCCCTGCATATTCTAAGTCCTGCTTATCTCTCTGTCCTTATCCCTCAGCTACCCCCATTTGTTGACAATGCTCCAGGCACACTAATATTAACTCTGTTTCTTAAATACACCAAGCCTGTTCCACCATAAGGCCTTTTCATTTAAGATTCCTGTTAAGATGAGCTACAGGTGTCTCACTGGCTGGCCTTCTGGGCCAAGAGCTCCTCTTCCTCCTGGAAACCCTGGGTCACCTCTAGAGCCGTTGTAGCCATTCATACCAGGTTTGCCTCTGGGTCCAGGAGGCCCTGGGTACCCCTGCAGAAAATAAAATTATAAGTGAAGCATTTTTGCAAAAATATCATAACACGGAGTTTACACAATATGAATACTCAAATTATGGCAATTGTGATTCACACATTTACTATTTAGTTTTGTGAAACTTTCTCTCTACTCAAAAAGGCTATGTAGCATGTAAAACTAAAACCTAAAACTTTTTTAATATAACAAATTTAAATTTATTTAGTTTGTAGTACTCTGGGAAATTGAGGAGGGAACCTTGCTCAGAATTCCTAGAAATACTGGAATGAATTATAAAGCCCCTCAAATACCTCTTTTTTCCATTTCATTTTCATATCAGAAATAATAGTATTAAGCTCACTTCCAATATTAGGACTCATCAGCAAATAAAAACATTCCTTATGAATATGAGTATGCATTTATTTCTAGAACATTGTACTTGATGTAACAAGTATACCTAGCTCATATTTTGAAATTTTTTCTCTAACCTGTTTGAAAATGCTGCTTTCTCAGTAAAGTGTTTTATTCTGGGAATTACTGTACAAAATTTAAATGTAAAAACTCTTTCATGCACTAAAATGAGAAAAAATAAGAGTTTGCTATATATAACGTATATTGTATGCTATAATATATATTATATATAACATTATACATATATATTATAGTATATATAATTATATATTATATGTAATTATATATATTACATAATAATTACATACAATTATTATATTATAAATTATATATATATAAATTATATATATTATATTTATATATATTAATTATATATATAATATATCTTAGTATATATAATTATATAATAATTACATACAATTATTATATAATATATGTTATTAATATAATAATATATTATACATTATATATAGCAATTATATGTTATTAATATAACATATACTATATATCATTGTGCATGATATACACTATATAGCAAATATATTGATATATATAAGATATATTATATATAAGACAAAAGAAATGGGGGTACAATTTTCATATAATATATATCTTACTATCTTATATACATCTCAGATCTTACATATACCTGATATCACATATAAGATATTATATATAAGGTATATACAACACATATCTTATATACAATATATATCTTACATTGTATATAAGCTATATGTAAAATATAAGATGTTATATAGTGTATATACAATATATATCTTATATATACAATATATTCGGTGCAAAAGTAATTGTGGGTTTTGCCATTACTTTTAATGGCATTACTTTTTTTGGCATTACTTTTAATGGCAAAACCCACAATTACTTTTGCATCAACCTAATATACTCTAGATATTGTATATCTAATATATATCTTTTGTATTTGTAGATAAATATGTATTATGGTGCTTGTGGTATATATAGCAAATGTTTGCTATATATAATATATATCTTGTGGTTTATATAAGTACATGTTTTATACATATATACATGTGGTTTTAAGGATTTTGAAGAGTACTTCCGCCTTTTTTAAGAAGTGGAGAAAATTTAGGGATACTTACAGGTATGCCATCTAAACCTGGAAATCCAGGAACACCAGTTGGACCCTAAAATCCCAGAAAATAAAACAAAGATATAAACATTAGTAAATTAACAAGCTGATTTACTTAAAAACATGAACAACACTGAACAGTCATTGTCACCTATTTTTTACACTGATGAGTTTAAAATCCAACATTTAAGAACCAACTCTTATACTTTTTTTTTTGTACTTGGGAAAGCAACTTGGCAGTACTGATTTAAGTAAATCATCCAACATGCTGTGAACAGAAATCTAACTGCTCAGAATCTCAATCCTAGAGTAACAAATACTTAAATGTGAATACAGGCAATTTATAGGATTATTTTTGCACACCTGCACTACCCAAAGTTGGGGTAGAATCTCAAGTGCTCATCAATAGGGAATAAAGTATACTTTTATTCATACTATGGCATATTATACAATATTTTTTGAGGAATACGTTCAGTCTACATAGCTTGATTAGGAATGGTCTCTAGGACATACTGTTGAGTGAAAAGTGAAAGGCTCAATGTGATACGTATAATAAATGTCATGTAGGTTTTTTTAAAAAGCCATGAAACAATATAACTTCTCACTGGTACATACATGTATTAAGTGCATAGAAAGGTCTAGAAGAGCATGCTCCTCTGGAAAGGGGCCAAGAATGAGGATGCATTATTGCAGAGAAGTTCAGGTACTTTATTTATTATAAGGTTCAAGTATACAGTACTTGTGGTTATAAAACTCTGGTGCTGGCCAGGTACAGTGGATCATGCCTGTAATTATAGCACTTTGGGAGGCTGAGGCAGGCAGATCACTTGAGGTCAGGAGTTCGAGACCAGCCTGGCCAACAAGGTGTAACCCCATCTCTACTGAAAATACAAAAATTAGCAAGGTATGGTAGCACATACCTGTAATCCCAGCTGCTTGGGAGGCTGAGGCAGAGAATTGCTTGAACTGGGGAGGCAGAGGTTGCAGTGAGCTGAGATCGCACCACTGCACTCCATCCAGCCTGGGTGACATAGCCAACACAGTAAGACTTCATCTTAATAATAATAATAATAATACAAAAATTAGCCGTACATGGTGGCACGTGCCTGTAATCCCAGCTACTCAGGAGGCTGAGGTGGGAGGATTGCTTGAACACAGGAGGCAGAGGCTGCAGTGAGCTGAGATCCCACCACTGCATTCTAGCCTAGGTGACAGAGCAAGACTGTCTCAAAAAAACAAAACAAAACAAAACAAAAACCAGTGCAGTAGTGCTGGTGAGTGGTTCATGTGAATCTCCACGTAAGATGCGGCTTACCTTATCTCCTTTGTCCCCTGCTGCTCCAGGAGGGCCGTGGTCCCCTTTCATTCCTTTCTCTCCTGAAAGTCCAATGGGTCCTGGGGCTCCCAGGAGCCCAATTGGACCCTGTGGCCCTGGTGGTCCTGGTGGACCCTGAGAAGGAAGATTAAAAAGAAATGGGGGTGCAATTCTTAACTATTGTTTTCTAACACAAATATATAGTCATTCAGGCTTACAGAAGACTTGGAAATTAGATTGCACAAACTCTGAAAATAGAAACAAATGGCTGGGCATAGTGGCTCATGCCTGTAATCCCAGCACCTCGAGAGGCTGAGACCCACAGTTCACTCGAGCTCAGGAATTCAAAAGCAGCCTGGGCAACAAAGTGAGACACCCTGCATCTCTGCAAAAAAAAAAAAAAAATATATATATATATATATAGAAAAATTAGCTGGGCATGGTGGCGTGTGCCTGTAGTCCCAGCTACTCTGGAGGCTGAGGTGGGAGAATCACTTGAGCCTGGGAAGCAGAGGTTGCAGTGAACCGATCGCACCACTCACTCCAGCCTGGGTGACAGAGACAGACCTATCTCAAAAAAAAAAAAAAGAAAAAAGAAAGAAAAGAAAAGAAAGGAAAGAAAAGACAAGAGAAAAGGAAATGAAAAAAAATAGCCAAGAAAATGATTTATTTAATTAAAACATAAGAAATAGTGACATTGTCCTTTTCAATCTGAATTAAGCTATATGATGAATGTCAATTACTACACATGTGTATATGTATGTGTGCAGTATGTGTGTGTGTGTACACAGAAACACATGTATCAACTGATTATGGTTATCTTACTATTTTTCTTCTGTCAATCACATTTAGAGATCTTGAGCTGTTTAGTGAAGCAAGATACTAAAAAATTAAAGTTTTATTTACCTTTATGTTTGTGACACAAATAGAGTAAGGGAAACTGCCAGATCTTTTATTTATTTCAAATAACTAATGATTTGCCTGCCCTTTTGAAGGAAAACGTTTCTTTTTTGGCTGCTTTTATCTAATTTTTTAGTCATATTTTGGAATTAGGCTCCACATCACATTAAATTTATGTAATCCAACTTTCCATGAATGAAAAGGCCACCTGTTGTTTTAAGTGAAGAAGCTTTACGGGGCTCCTGCCTCAGAACTCATGCCCCATCTCCCTTCCAGAGTCTGGGCCTGGGCAAGGCCAGCAGCACCATCTAAAGTGACATCCCGATCAGGTGCAGTGGCTCACACCTGTAACCACACCACTTTGGGAGGCTGAGGTGGGCGGATCACCTGAAATCAAAAGTTTGACCTGCAATTTTTTGTACCTCTCAAAATTGTTCCAAAGATTTAAGAAAAATTATTTTGTAACTTCTTGCCCCACAAACAGCATATATGACTGCATTCAGTGAGCAAGTAAGTCTTGATGTATGGACAGATAATCTTGCAGGGTTCAGGAGATATCTGCTCAGATCAGATGTCTTAGGTCTCTAGGGTTGCCCCGTGGGAGTCCAGGGCCCTGAACAAAATATTTCTTGCAGAGTACCATCTATATAAAAGCTTGAGTCACCTGAAATCAGCATGCCAGCTCTACTCTGGCAACCCAATGTCATGCAATTCCATGAAGGAAATACTTCATGGGCAAGAGGAGGTGTTCTGCTAAGCAGCCATCCTCCTGAAACCAGGGCTCAGCCACAGGGCCCCAGACAGTCCCATAGCACGAAGGCCAGAGCTCCTCATGTGGTCAACTCCACATTGAGTAGAAAGTGAGAGAGCACCCTGACAGGAAGAAACGGTAACCAAGACCCACCTGGTCCTGACCCACATTTAAGTTGTCACTTTTCAATTTTTATCAATTATTATTATTTGAGACAGGGTCTCACTCTGTTTCCCAGGCTAGAGTGCAGTGGTATGATCTTGGCTCACTGCAGCCTCTACCTCCCAGGTTCAAGTGGTACTCCCACCTCAGCCTCCTGAGTAGCTGAGATTACAGTTGCATGCCACCACACCCAGCTAATTTTTGTATTTTTAGTAAAGACTGGGTTTCACCATGTTGGCCAGACTGGTCTCGTACTCCTGACCTCAGGTGATCCACTCACCTCAGCTTCCTGAAGTGCTGGAATTACAGGTGTGAGCCACCGCACCCCGCCAGAGTGTCCCTTTAGATAGTGCTGCTGGCCTTGGCCAGGCCCAGACACCAGGAGGGAGAGGAGGTGGGGCCTGAGGCATGAGTTTCAGAGCAGGAGTCCCATAAGAATCGTGCAAGATCATTCACCACAGTGCTATACACAATCACAAGAGAAACCGGAAATCCAGGGGAAAGGCACCAACCTGAGACTCAGTGAATAAATTAGGGTGCCTTCAACGAAACCCCACACAGCCTGACTTTATCAGGGTGCTCCGGGAGCAACACAGAGGACGAGAAGTCAATGAGGCCAACTTCTCCATTTGAGAAGTGAAGGAGGTACAGGTCAGGAACAGAGCGAGACCCAGCAAAGTGAGGGCAGCCAAGAAAGGGGCACTTTCAGGTCAGTTACGCTGTGGGCACCTGGAACTTAACCCTGAGGGGAGCCCACATCTCACTGTTATCCCACCCTAGGGCAAGGGAGCAGGGTATTTGCCTCCTTGGCCCAGGGCCCCTGGTGATGGGTATGGAGTGCCTGCCAACTGTGCCTCTGGGACTTTGAAAAAAGCCCTGGCAGACACGGATGCCAGCAGCAGACGTCCCCCAGAGCCTGAGCACAGAAACAAAAGGTCTGAGGAAGCTGTTGCAACAGCACGTGTAAGCCGCCAGCAAAGTCCATCTGTCCAGGCCAACTTAGAACATCCTCCCCATGCTCATGAGAGAAAGAGAGTGGCTGAGCACCCAGGCTATGCATCAGCCTCCAGGGTTTGAAGCCCAGGACCACGCTGACTCGCTGTGTAACCCTGGGTATGTTCCTTAACCTCTCTGTTCCTCAACCTCTCTGTTCCTCAGCGTCTTCATCTGTCGATGGCTTATGAGCATAAAAAGAATAATGCATGTAATGGCGTTTAGCATAGTGCCTGGCATAACAAATGCTAACAGTTATTATTATATATTATTATTATAAATGGTTAATTGTTAAATGAGAAAAACAAGCCACAGAATATTATGTCATATAATCCCATCAGTAGAGAAACAAACAGACACTTTCCCTAAACAGACTTTTATAAATGAACATTTCTAGTATATAAAAGAAACTGCATGTCTTAGAAGTGAAAACACAAGTCAGGGCAATTTTACATTCTATTAGGTTGGTGCAAAAGTTATTGTAGTTTTTGCCTTTTAAAAGTAATGGCAAAGGCCGCAATTACTTTTTCACCAACCTCCATCAGCAAAAGTGACTTTATAATAAAGATTAATTACCACTTCTTGTTCACCATTAAGTTATTAACTCGACAAACATGATTGACAACCTTTAAAATCTGCCCAAATTTTACAAAACTATATTTTATATGTATTTTCTCTTTTCTTTATGCCTGTTCATCATTGTCAAATAACTACTATTTATTAAGTATCCCTATAAATGCTAAAAGCTTAGAATTTTAAAGGAAACTTAAATACATAAATATGTATTATGAAAAAGACAACAATAAAATACATAGCGTAATTACACGGGCACAAACCATTTGGGACATTGTGAGGGCTTATCAACTTACAATGGATGACTGCACAAATTCTAAACTACAATCTAAAAGGAAAAACAAGCAATGACTTCAGAGTACCTTTCTGTCTACCCTGTGTTAGAAATAAGATTAATTAACATAATTTAAAAGCTCCCATGTTTTCTAAATATAAAACTCAGGAAATAAATGCTTTTTCATTAAGTTTGGGAATTATCCTTTCATCTTGCATGCAATTTATACATAAACTCCCCCAAATTATCTTTTATGAATGCAGTACTTTACAGTAATGTATTATTTAGATACATACTGAAATGCACGCTTGAATATAAAAGGGTAAGTGAAAAAGAGACAGCCAATTAGCTGACTATAAATCTCTTTAATGTGTTTCATTTTAGGCATACAATACTGAATCCAGGGAGCTAATGAGAATTTTGCAGAGGGGAAAAAAGCCAGTGGAAATGTTTAACACAGTGGTAAGAATAATAAAACTCCATTAAGTATAGAAATGTGTCCTGATTTCAGAAAATGCCACATAAAATACTTTGGGTTTTTTTTGTTTTTTTTTTTTTTTCTTGAGCCAAAGTCTCATTCTGTTGGCCACGCTGGAGTGCAGTGGTATGATCTCGGCTCACTGCAACCTCCACTTCCCAGGTTCAAGTGATTCTACTGCCCCAGCCTCCCCAGTAGCTGGGACCACAGGTGCACGCCACCACACACATCTAATGTTTGTATTTTTAGTAAAGACGGTATCACTATGTTGGCCAGGCTGGGCTCAAACTCCTGACCTCGAGTGATCCTCCTGCCTTGGCCTCCCAAAGTGCTAGGATCACAGGCATGTGCCACCATGCTCTGCCCATATAAAATACTTTGGAGAAAAAAAAAAAGTAAAGGAGGGATTGGTTATTTGCATTATTGAAGGATGTTAGCACATCCCTCTCTCTCCAAATTTCCTCCCCTCTCCCAGCCTGCCCCCCTGACCTTCCTGCACCAGAGTTCTAAACAAGCTCTGTTCTTTCACAGCATTTGCACAGGCTGTCCTGTCCCGGGAGCGCCCCCTCTCTGTCTCTGGCTGACTCATCTCTCAAGGCTCTGATGGAAAGATTCCCGTGCTCTCCTGCCCCTGTTCTGGAGAATGAGATGCCTCTGCAGTAACACCCTCACCTGTGACTGTCATCCTCTCTTTACTTGTATGTCCCTCCCAAACCCACACCCACCTGACCTCTGCTCCTGGAGGGTCAAGTTTAAGTGTCCAAGGTGATGATGGTAAGAAAGGCAGAGAACAACAAACACTTCAAAAAATAAGGTCAGTCCAATCCTACCCCATGGCAAGACAAGCAGCCCTCCATATCCTTGCTTCCTGATCCGAGGACTCAGCCGACTCAGATGGAAAGTATTTAAAAATCAATAAACAGAAAATAACAATACAACAAAAAATAACAAATTTTAAAATACAGTATAACAACTGTATAGTGTACATAGCATTTACAAAGAATTCTAAATAACCTAGAGATGATTTATAGTATTTGGGAGGATGTGCATGGATTATAGGCAGATACTATGCAATTTTGTATCAGGGACGTGAGTATCCAAGGATTTTGGTATCCACAGGGGAACTGGAACTAATTCCCCATGGATGCAAAGAGACAAGTGGAAATGCTTTCTTATGTCTCTGACCTGTCTTCCTAGAACATTGGTTTACAGTAATTACGCAAAATGGCGGTGATTCCACACCAAAGTGTGCAGAGTACAACTTCACATCATGAGCAATAACTCTGAATACAGGGATGTTGGTGTTTTTTGCTGTTAAGCCATAACATAGGTATTTCAACCATATGAAACAGCAAATACTACCCCTACTTTGCAAGTGGAAAAACTAACATAACTGTCTCCTTTCTACGGCCATGAAAACTTTGTGATTTTGTATTTATTGCTGCTTTTTTTGTATTAATAAGGGTTTTGCTACATTATAGATTTTTAAAGGAAATACATTAAAGCTTGAATAACAGCACAAAATCTGTCAGAAAGCTGCTCACCAAAATTTCCCAAACACCAATCTCTGAAATAGTCATTTGGTAGTTCACCTAATTTGAGTAAATAATTTACTCACAGCATACAGAGAATAATTCTATTTTCATTAAATTCTTTCATGTAAAAGAATGGGTCAGTCAAATAAATTGTGCTTCTAAGTAAATATTTAGGTTTACTTTTTGCATAAGGTTATAATAGAATTAACTTCAGGACAAATAGATATAAATAGCAGGCCCATAAAAGACATTTTATAACCAGAGAATCATTAAATCATCACAGGAATTTTGCAACCTTAAAAAAAAATCTTTAAAGAAATATTTCACCCAGTCCTAACCCAGCACTCTCCACCACAAACAATAACCTACTATAAAACAGGTTGCTGTGCCAGATTCAGTCTAGCAAAAAGAAAAAAACGTCTAGTGGAATGACTGGCTTTCAGCTGCTCCGCATCCCTGGGTTTTTAGCTACCGTGTGCGTGCAACTGCCTCTGCAGTTTCTGACTTTCAGTGTGAGATGGTGAAGTCAGAAGACAGAGCCGCTGAATCCACAAATGACAATCAGCTTGACAGCTGAGGAAACTTTGGCATGCCTGGTGAAGCCACTAGATCATCTCTTTCATTCTACTCAAAGGCCAAATTGACACCGTGTCATCAGACCTGTTATTTGCACCTCCCTAGAGCAGCAGTTGGCTCTCGGGCCAGCTGTACAAATAAAGGAAGAAGGAGATGAGAGGAGACACAGAATCGCAGGCCTCCCTGTCTTCTGAGGCCAGGGCATTCCTTTAGGATTTTGTCCCTTGTCGGTGCCTAAGTCTAGAATGTCTCTCGAGCAGGGCTAAGATCAAATTACTTTTATTTCATAACAAGTTAGTAGAAGAGGCCAAAAGATAAAAGAGGACACGTACTGCACTTTTTAAAAATCAAAATCTTCAAATCAGCCTTGCCAATGAACTGCTTGCCCCAGAGACCAAACCCTGTGGGGAATGACAAAAGTCTAGGAAATCCTTCATCATTTTATCAGTAGGAGCACTAGGAGAAACACCTACAAATAAATAACTGCAAATTTATGTACAGCCACACTTTTTCTGCCACTACTTCCTGCTCTTTCTCAGCCAGAAGTTGACTCAGTGCAAAGTATTAATAAATGAATGAAGAAGTGAACAAACAAGAAAGATGTTTTTGTTACACTAATTATACAGATTTTCCAAAATCACCCTTGAACTCTAAACATGACACCGATCATCAAAAATGTCGCAGAAGGAAGGAATGTATTTATTAGGCTTGGTTATAGGTTATGTGCTTAGCATGCTCCATTCCTGATTTAATGCAACCAGCAACACTGAAAAATGCAGGCTATGATCCCCATATAGATGAAGGAAGGTATAACTTATTCAGGTTCTCACATACAGCAAGCTCAAATTCACACCTGGACCAGGCAGTCTCTCTCTCCCAAACCTCTCATCTTTCCCCTACATGAGCCTGAACCTAGCACAGTGGAGGGTCCATCCTCTAAACCATGCTCAGGCCATGCCTGGAGTGACATTTCAATACCTTCAAGCCTCTTCTTATTTTTACACTTAAAAACAATCTATCGAGATATAATTGATGCTCTTTTACAAAGTTTCCTTAGGAAGTAATGTTATTAATTGAATTAACTGAATACCTCTATTTTTGTGGTTCTCTGTGGGTAATACCCTCCATGGGCACTGAGGAAGAACTGCTCAGACCCTAGGCACAATTAATGCCTGAAGTATAACTTACTGCCCATATATATCTAGTTTATATAATCATACTTAATACTTATATTTAACATACTTAGTTCTATATAATCTTTCTATATAATCATATGCGTATTGTAGTCGGAGCTGTACTGACACATTTAGTGCTGATTTATATAATCCTTCTATATAACCATACAGTAGTTTGTAGTAGGAGGAATGCCTAGGGCAGTCACAAAATAGAAGCAGTACATGGGAAAACAGCCAGATCAGGACGAGAACCAAGGACCCAGGTGGTGGCGTCCCTGTCTGAAAGGGCATATGCTGTATGGCAAGCTTGGAGCAAGAGCCCCTCCTCCTGATAAAGGAGTTGTAGTGCCTTGCATCCAGTTCCTGTGTAAAGTAGGCCTCAGGCCTGAGATCCTGGAAATAACCCCTCTGGTGTGACCAGTCACGGCGGCTGTACACCCTGTCAGTCTTTTCTCGCTTCTGTGCTAGCTCAAATTATCCTCCCATAAATATCTTAGGAGAAGAGCACAAGTCTGTCAGCTCCCACTGCATTAGCTTACAGTATCCTTCTATTAGAAATCCTTTGAAGTCTCCAGCCCCTAGATAAGAAGTGTTGAGCACGACATCTGTTGCACACAGTCTACCTCCATGCATCGGTGACCTAATGGGGGTGGACCCCTTTTCTGTACACAACCCTCTACTACTGCACATGTCACGGCTCACCTCGCTGCCCAGGTGACATAATGGGGTGGCCCCCTCGCTTGTGACTCATGTGATTATGTATGCCCTATTACTAAGCCTATAGATGATGTCCTCACTAATGACCCTACCCCCTGCTTGTACTAATAAATACAGATGCTTCTGGGCATTTGGGGCCCCTACTGATCTCCCCTTACAGGTGGTGTGGCCCCCTGAGTCCAGATGCTCTTCACCAGTTCTTCAGTGTCTTGTCGCTTTACTTCTCGGATCCTGCACCTCAACATAGCATAAGGGACACCCCACGACCCTGTGGGGCCCCACAGCCCTACAGTTCTCAAATTTAACTTTGTAGTCCCATCCTATATTCCCAACTGTTTTTTAGAAACTTTCTTCCATCCTCTTCCCCTGTTAATTCATAACATCTGTTGGGTCAAAGCTGAGCTCAGCCCTCTGCCTCCTCCTTCCCTGTCACTGAAGAGAGTGACTCTGTTCCTTGTATCATCTAAGCTTGCCATCCAGCTGCCAGCCTTATCACCCTCTTTCCCTCATTCTCCATTTCCTTCTCAGGACCAAGGTGATGACATCTCTATTTGAACCAAAAACCAAATCTCATGCTCCCGTCTTACCTCCCTCCCACTGCCAAGCCTTGGTCCATGGCCTTGTCATCTTTCGCATGGGTTCCACAAGCACCAATCTCCCTTGCCTCCTTAACCTTGATCTTTTCCCTACTGCCCCATACAACTGTCCATTAATCTTCTTCAGTCTCCCCTTTCCTGGTGTCATTGCTTTCACCAACACCTGCAATGGGTACAATCTCCTTTCCATGCACGGGCCAACTTTATTCCCTGCGGTTTCCACACCCACACCCTCTGCCCCAATCACACTTGTTTCCCTGAGGTCAGAGGAGCCTTTCTTTCCCTGTAGCTCAAATTCTGCCATCCCTCCACCAAAAATATAATGACCTTAGCTATAGCAGTAATAACTGCCTCTATGTACGAATCTAGGCACAACATAACAGTGTGTTAATACATTCTTCTAATGGAATACTTACCACCCTATAAAACAGAAAGTCAACTCTGTATCTACGACCTTATTCCCAAAGGAGGAAGCTGAGACTCAAAGATGTGAGACAAGGGACCTGAAGCTGTGCAGCTCTGACTTCAAGGTTTCTGCTTCCACTTAACCACAGTTCTCATCAATTTCACTCTGCTCCAAACTACACATCTACCCTAAAATAATTAATGACTCAATAACCTCATCACCTTTAGTTCATTATTGCCTTGTACATGCTACTTTGCTTAATATCTGCTTGGGGTGATGTCTTCCAGAACACTTTTTTCTTTTTTGAGACAGAGTCCTGCTCTGTCACCCAGGCTGGAGTGCAGTGGCACAACCTCAGCTCACTGCAACTTCCACCTCCCAGGTTCAAGCACTTCTCCTGCCTCAGCTTCCTGGGTAGCTGGGATTTCAGGCACCCACTACCATGCCTGGCTCATTTTTGTATTTTTAGCAGAGACAGGGTTTTACTGTGTTGGCCAGGCTGGTCTCAAACTCCTGACCTCAAGTGATCTGCCCGCCTTGGCCTCCCAACGTACTGGGATTACAGGTGTGAGCCACTGTACCTGGCCTCTAGTACACTTTTTGTAGCCAGGGATTCATGCATGTTTTTATTTCTGCCCCAGCATCTTGGCCACTGTCTTGCACGGTATAAATTCTAAACATATAATCATGGATTACATGATCAATTAAAACTTCTACAGTTAAAATTAACAAATATTCTTTTAAATATGTTCATCCTTTTTATGAGTCTCATTATTCTTATTCCATCATTGCTATCATTGCCTTCGTTTTCAATGCTTCCAGCCAAGACTTGGTTGTAATTCAACTAGTAAGCCACTGGGTGGCACTACAACATCACTCACAAATCCTTCGACAGCACCTCCAGGAGCCTCCCCTATTCCAGGAAGATGACCCGTTGGGCATCAAGAGTTATCAAAATAAATAACAAAAGGTGCTATAAACAGCAGACAATCCAGAGACTGGACTGCAGTGGCAGACTGTTTCCGCACCTGTTAACAATGAGATAGGGGTAAACTGAGGGCTTTAGACCAGAGTAACACTCATTAGAGATTTTCAGTGTTTGTAAGAGCAGCATGGTGGGAAGAACCCTGCACTGAGAAGCAGGAGACGTGGCTTTGCCACTGAACAACAAGGTCATCCCTTAGTCCAGGCCACTGAAGAATGGTTTTCCCATTTTAAAACACCGCCTCTGCATCTGCTGTGGGTCCTAAACAAGGCTAGGGGCTCCTGGTGAGTTCCCTGATGAGCTCTAGTCCACTTGCATCTGCCTCCTTCTTGCCTGCCCTGTTCTCTGGTGTCCCTGCCCCTTGGCCTTGCCGTGATTTGCTCCCACCTGTGTCTTGTGTGCTGGCCCCTCTTCCTCCCAGTTGGAGGCTCTAGCCCAGAGCTCTTCAGGGCTGCCCTGGCTTCTTGTCACTTTCTCTCCAGCAAACACATCCATTTCCGTGGGGTCAACTTCACCCGCAGTCAAACAATCCCTCCCCGTTCCTCCCTAGCCCAGACATTTCTGAGCGACAGTCACATACCAACTGACCTCAAGCTCTGCAAGTCCAGACCTGGACTCATGGTCACCCCTGAAACGTGCTTCCTGAGTATGCACCACCGCCTACACAGCAGCTTACACCTCTTCTGGGAGTCCCGCATGCCTCTAACTGCCTGCCCCAACCACCCCATGAGAGTTTCCTCATTCCTATCAAGTCTGACTCCCAAATACCTCCACCTCCCATCCACTTCCCTACCCTCCACACTCACCCATCACTAAGCCCCCAGGACCTCCACCTGCACAACCGCAGCAGCCTCCTAACAGGTTTTCCCCAACATCACCTACCTGCCACCAGCCACATTCTCCAAACAGCACCAGATCACCTTATATAAATCCAACTTGCTTCTTCCCTTCTTAAAATCTTTGAAAGATTTATTAGGCAGGAAAACCTGTCTGCTTTTTCAGCGGGATTGCATGCTGCCGGGTTCCTTACCCACTGTGGTCAAACCTCTCTCTGGTTGCGTTTCAATCCCTCAAACATGCCAGCCTGTCTCCTTCCCACCTCGGGGCTGAGCGGAGGCTGTTCCCCTTGTCTGAACTCTTGTAGGGAGCTAAATGGTGCCACAAAAATATATATATATATATATAAGAAATGTCTGAATCCCAGAACCTGTGACTATTGCCTTACATGGCAAAAGACACGATTAAGTCTTGAGCTGAAGAGTTTCTCCTGGGTTATTTAGGTGGCCCTAAACACTACCACATGCATGCTTCTAAGGAGGGTGCAGAGGGAGGTTGATGCGGACACACAGAGGAGCACACATTGTGAAGACAGAGGCAGAGACTCTGCCTCTGGTTGCAGTGAGCCAATATCACACCACTGCACTCCAGCCTGGGCGACAGAGCAAGACTCTGTCTCAAAAAAAAAAAAAAAATTGTAAGATTGTGTTCTAGAGAAGTAAGAAAAATAAGCACCTTGGAGGCAGCTGTTTGTGGGTTTCTTGGAAAATTGTTGAATATAATTGTTTGAAAGAAGAAATTTGCTTTTCTTTCTTAAACCCTTTGTAATAATTCCTCATCTTAGCTAATCAGTCAGATGTTACATTTGTACTAAAGAGGTCTTCTCATACTCAGTGCACCTGTTTCACTAGCCCTTATTTCTTGCCAATAACAGGCTTATTTCTTGCCAATAACAATAACAAGATCCCACCAGGAACCAAGGAATGCCAAGGACTACCGATGCCACAAGAAGTGGGAGGAGGTGAGGAGCGGGTTCTCCTCCAGAGCCACGCAGAGAGCCTGGCAATGCCAGCAGCTTGCTTTTGGACTTCTGGCCTCTAGAGAATACATTTCTGTTGTATTAAGCCACCATATATATGGTCATTTGTTACACAGCCATAGCAACTGACACAAGGCTCCTCCTCCAGGCTGTGGCTAGGAGACTTCTAATTCCACCAGGTTCAAGCTCAAGTGCTAATCCACAGCTGCCTGTGCCCTGACCTCCAATATGCTCCCATGCAAAGCAAGTCAGGGCACCAAATTGTCCACCTGGGGAGGGAGCAAGGACTTTTGTCTTGTCTTTTCTCTGATGTGACTGCCTGGTACTCATCAGGCACCCAGAAATAGTGGCCGGAGGGAAGTCTTGTCTGTCTCTCTGCTGCGCTCTGAGCTCCAGGCTGCAGGGATTTTTTTCTTTATTACTGAGGCCTCCATGGCCTGTTTGGATGCCTGGCATGTGGCAAGTGCTCGATGGTTACTTGCTGAATGAAGGGAAAGGTATTATTCTTGGTATTATTATTCATTGCAGTTAAGATTGGGTGATAGAGGCTGAGTGCAGTGGCTCACGCCTGTAATTCTAGCATTTTGGGAGGCTGAGGTGGGCAGATCTGTTGAGGCCAAGAGTTCAAGACCAGCCTGGTCAACATGGTGAAGCACTGTCTCTAGTAAAAATTTAAAAATTAGCTGGGGCATGGTGGTGTGTGCCTGTAATCCCAGCTACATAGGAGGCTGAGGCAGGAGAATCGCTTGAACCCAGAAGGTGGAGGTTGCAGTGAACTGAGATCACGCCACTGCACTCCAGCCTGGGTGACAGAGCAAGACTCCATTTTGAAAAAAAAAAGTGTTATAGAGAAGAAAAATAATCACCTTGGAGGCAGCTGTTTGTGGGTTTCTTGACAAATTATTGAATATGATTGTTTGAAAGGAGAAATTTGCTTTTCTTTCCTAAAACCTTTATAATTCCTCACCTTAGCTAATCAGTCAGATGTTAAATTTGTACTAAAGAGGTATTCTTGTACTCCGTGCTTTCTATTTTCCTATATAATAGAATGTTTCTCCCAAACTGCGCACTGCTTTTGAGTGCGCCTGTATTGCTAGCCCTTACATCTTGCCAATAACAAGGCTGCCGGGTGCTGGTGATGACCTTGCTCCTCTAGAGTTCAGCGCGGCCCACATTTGCTGAGCTCTGCACCAGCCTGGCCTGGGTCATGCTGGGTCACGCGGCTTGGCAGTTGTTGCTATGGAATTGAACTCCACATGAGGAGACCAAAGGCCCTGCTCCAAATCACTGACAAGTTAATGAGGTGACTGACCAGGACAGATGTGCCCAAACCTGCCTTCAGACCCAAACCACAACTAGGATTCCCAGGGGCGAGTCTGTTATGCTAGCTCTATACGTAGACTTGGTCTGTTTGGAAAATAAGTTATACATTCCACAATGTAGTAGGCAGATAAAAGCTTCTTCTCTCTCTCTTCTAATGCACAGATGCTGGATTTAAAGAGAATTTCTCAGCCTACTGAAATGATGTTAGTTAGTTGGGGTTATTTTTCCATATAGACATCAGCTGCTGCTGCTGCTGCTGCTGCTTCTACCACTATAATTTATGAATAGGCCAAATGATATTAAATGATAGGCAGGGATCCTTCATTTACTCTCTAGGCTTCCCAAACCCTGTTCAGAAATCCTTACTCAAGGCCAGACATGGTGGCTCATGCCTGTAATCCCAGCACTTTGGAAGGCTGAGGTAGGTGGATCACCTGAGGTCAGGAGTTTGAGATCAGCCTGGCCAACATAGTGAAACCCTGTCTCTACCAAAAATACAAAAATTAGCCAAGCACAGTGGGGTTGCCTGTAATCCCAGCTACTCAGGAGGCTGAAGCAGGAGAATTGCTTGAACCTAGGAGGTGGAGGTTGCAGTGAGCTGAGACAGCGCCACAACACTCCAGCCTGGGAGGGAGAGACTCCATCTGAAGAAAAGAAAGAAGGAAAGGAAAGGAGAGGGGAGGAGCAAGGGAAGGGGAGGAGAGGGAACAAGGGAGGAGAGGGGACAGGGGAGGGGAGGAGAGGGGTGGGGGAAGGGAGCAGTGGGGAGATTCTGCTGAAGGGAAGGGGAGGGCAGGGAGGGGAGGGGAGGGGAGGGAAGGGAAGGGAAGAGAGGAAGGGAGGGAGAGAAGGAGGGAGGAAGGAAGGAAGGAAGGAAGAAGGAAGGAAGTCAGTCCTTACTCGAGCACCTACACAGATCATCCTATAGCTGGAGATTCATTCAGCCTTTAACTTTTTTAAGTTTTCCATTCTTTGGGAATCAAGGTTCCTGTTCTTGACATGGGCGGACACTTTAAGAAGCTAAGCCCAAGTTATAAACTGGAAGTTGATGGGCTAAATTTTACTGGGAAGTGTGTTTAATTGCTAGACACTAGGTTTTTTTTAAAAAAAATTCTGAATTCTGATGCCTTTAAATGACAAATGCACTGTCTAGCTCCCAGTGGTCCCGTCCTGAGCGCCTCCCTCCCCATTACCACATTCAGGTCACCAGCTGTACCCCAAGGGCATATGAGTCTACCTCTCACACAGGGATGTCATTTACCAGGGAATTCTCCAATAGCGACAACATGAGCCAGAGAGTTCTTGGAGCAGGAAGATGTAGCAAGAAAAACAAAAAAAGCAAACCCAACAAGCTCAGGGGTTGAAAAAAGACCAACTTTGCCCACTTCCAACTGTCAACGGAACTTGTTTACATCAAAACGGAACACAATTGACTCAATGCAATGAAAAATGTTAACAGCAATTAAAATTTCCCAAGTAAATTCCATTTTTATCATGGAATGCAAGCTCTTAGGAGTATAAGGGATGAGTGAATAAGATCGCAAGGGATATACTTGCATTTTTTTAGTGATTTGAAAGTCTCAAAAGAAAGAATTACTCACTCACGTTTGACTTTGGTTTTCAAACCAGAAAAACTAAGACAATTCTTGACTTTTAAGCCATTTGACCTCCGTGTTTGTAAAACCACCACATCAATTGGTTTTGTTAATTTCACAGTTGTTAAACTCCCTTGAATGGAAAACAACATGGATCTATTTTATTCTGGGGGAAAAAACTATAACAGTGCCTTTATTATCATCCTCGTTACTAAAGTAGAACTTATAAAAGGCCCCCATCCTAATTTTTAAGGACATGTAATTTTCTCTGCCAGGATCCCACTATTAAACACAGAGGGCTTCCTCTCTTGAAACTGATGAAGAATAATGGAAAATCCTTCCTGATACACCTGAGTCACACCTTTAGAGACAGGCCATATGAAATGTTCAGGGAAATGTTAGGGCCTGGTCACAAGTCATTTTGGAAGCCAATTAAATAGTTGTCATATGTGAAAACCCATGTCCCATATCACAGAACCATGGGCTGCTAAAGCCAAGAGGGACAGACCAGCCCGCTCTGGGACAAATTCTCTTGTCCCGTGTGAGGGCTCTGAACCTGAAAAAGATCAAAGAGGCAAGCTCCAGTCTCCTCCCCTCAGCCTGGAGCCACTGTACCTTAAAAGATCCAAGAGCTGCAACCCTCTTATGGTTGCTGCTGCTCAAAGTGCTACCTGAAATTCACAAAGGAATTTGAACTATGTGAGATTACTCATGTCATAAGCGCTTAAATGCTAGTGTGTGGTGAGAAAGTCTAGGGTTGGGGAAGAGACTCCCCACTCATTCTGTCCCCCTCTTCTGTTGGGTATGGGAGATACCCCTGCAGAGCCCCTGCATGCTGGCCTGACCACCAGCTCAGCTCCCAAATCCTGTCCATTCTGGAATCTGAATTTTTTTTTTTTTTTTTTTTTTTTGAGGCAGAGTTTCACTCTTGTCAACCAGTCTGGAGTACAATGTCATGATATTGGCTCACTGCAACCTCTGCCTCCTGGGTTCAAGCGGTTATTCTGCCTCAGCCTCCTGAGTAGCTGCGATTACAGGCACCTGCCACCACACCCGGCTAATTTTTTGTATTTTTAGTAGAGACAGGGTTTCACCATGTTGGCCAGGCTGCTCTCAAACTCCTGACCTCAGGTGATCCACCCATCTCAGCCTCCCAAAGTGCTGGGATTATAGGCGTGAGCCACCATACCTGGCCCCTAAATTTTAATATCTTAATTTATGTGTATTAGCTGCCTGTTGTGTGCTACCTACTGCGATAATCTCAAAGTACAAAAAATGACCCCCAGTTTGCAAAGGGGAGAAGTGAAGTAGGCAAACTATATGTCAAGGGTATCCACAACGAGTCAGGAATCAGGATCAACATTTTACATGTGTTCTCATGACCACTTTCAAGGAGGGTCTGCTTGCAATCTAATCAGTAAATTCAGGCACATTCACACTCAAATCCAGCCAGAGCTACAGGGCAGGGCAGGACAAGTACTGTGGAATAGAAGCAGGTAAGCAGCCTGCTAGGGGGTCCCAGCAGGGGATATTGACACTGCCTGTGATGAGCAGAAAGGCCTCATGGTTTGGCATCTGCACTGAGCTCCTTTGAGAAGAACAGGAGAGACGGAGGCAGAGTGCAAGTGGGAAGGCATTCAGAAAAGCGCCAAGAAGTGGAGATACTCAGATGATCTTCAGGAGTGAATGAGAGGCCCAGCTGCTGCAGCTGGAAAGCATCAAAGGGGCAGTAACGGGGATTACAGATGAAAACTCATGCTGGGGCTAGACTGTGGGCCTCCAGCGGTACATCAATGGGGCTGGACTTTATTCTGCAGACATCAAAGGAGGCCCCCACTTGGTTCTCCACCTTTGACGGTCCCAGCTCCACCTCTAACTCTAGCTCGCCTCTCCAGTTAAATTGCGAACCATGGCTGTTCCTCAGCACAGAACCAGCCTTGCCTGTCAACAATTGCTTTAGACACAGCAGTTTTGATGTGGGGGTTGATCAAACTACCTACCTGGACATTAACTCATACAAGAGAAACCTTTCCTTCTTAGGAATATCCCGCTATGCTATTCTTGGACTGTGCAGCCTCTGGCAGATCCCTCGAGCCTCAGGAACTGGGTATATTCCTATTCTGATAGTCCCACTTACGATGTCACTGCAGCTCAGAAGCTGGCCGGCTGCTGAGGACTTGAGGGTGCAGCCTTCCCAAACCACCTTCCGTTATGCACAAGCCATGCTCCCAAATCCTCGGCTGGAAAATGTCACAGCGATTTGCAGCCTTCTCATGGAAAACCCATCCATCTCAGGAAGGGCAGAGGCTCCCTGGTGTGGCACACACAGCTCTCCCTGACCACAAAGACACAGAGACACCCACAACACAATCTCCACTCAGGATCAGGAGCCTTTACTATCCAGAGACCGCCTTAGAGGGTGGAAAGTGCATTGTCTAAACATGTAATGGCTTGTGCTTGTTTAACAGCCCAAGGACATGGAAAAGAAGGACCAATAGGGGTACATGCAAAGAAACCCAGTCTTGGTCAGATTAAAGTGGCAACCTGATTTTACAAAGTGATGCTACAACCCAGCAGTTGGTACCTTCATGTAATCATCTTTCCACGATAGTGGAATAAATGCTGGGGTTGAAGTCAGACACCTAGGTGTGATTCCTGGCTCTTCCACATCCTAGCAAGTTATTTAGAACTGTTGGGAATTCCATTTCCTTGTTCTGAAGGGTGGAAATAATAATGCTTGCATCACAGAGCAGTGGTGAGATTAGAACAGGACTTCTGAATCTTGGCGCAGTTGGCATTTGGGATAGATAATTCTTCGGTGTAGGGACTGTCCTATGCATTGGAAGATCTTGAACAGCACTTCTGGCCTCTATTTGCTGGATGCCAGTAGCATCCCCCTTTCTGCTATGTTTTAGCAGAGAGCTAAGTTTTAACAGAATGAGGCTGAGAGTAAACAACTCTCACATGGGGGCCCCACCAAGGTGCCTCTATCAAAGCAACTGGTCCTCTTCGTTTTGTGGTCTGCTGATCCCTTTCTAACCACAGAGCTGATCAAATCTATTTTTCTTGGGCCTCAAGCTCAGAGTCATAAAATTTAGAGGCACTGAGGTTTTTTTTCTTTTTGCATTTGTACAATCTTGGTATATTTATATTAATAACCTCAACAAAAGTCAGGCTTTTTTTTCTATATAATCTACACATTAACATAGAAAAGCTAAGGACTTTGTTTTCTTGAAGCTTCACTTTTAAAATTATATTATGAAAGTGGCTCAAGATCAGCTGTATACAGTGGCTCATGCCTGTAATCCCAGGACTTTGGGAAGCCAGGGAGGGAGGATCACTTGAGGCCGGGAGTTTTGAGACCAGCCTGGGAAACATAGCAAGACTCCACCTCTACAAAAAAAAAAATCAAGCAAATAATTAGCCTAGTGTAGTGGCACACGCCTGTAGTCCCAGCCACTTGGGAGGCAGAGGTGGGAGGCTCACTTGAGCCCAAGAGTTTGAGGCTGCAGTGAGCCAAGATCGTGTATTCCAACTGGGTAACAGAGTGAGACCCTATCTAAAAAAGAAAAAAAATAGGAAAGTAAAAGCTCAACATAAATTCTGATGACCAAAATGTTTGATGTATTGAAGAAAGAACAAAGCAGTTTAAGCATTGGGATTTGTCATAACTTATGCTCAATAAGGTAGCTGCTCCCAGTAAAATAGGTCAACAAAGGAATTCATGGCACACCCACTGTGTGAAGAGGAAATAATATCATGGGCGAAATATGTGGTCCCTTCTCTCTGGAAGGTAGCATTTTATGTCCTTGTAGACTCCTCCTTACTGGACTGTGCTTTTTGGATGTCATGTACAGCCCCTACGATTGACTTGAACACTGTTACAAACTGAATGTTCATGGTCCCCAAAATTCATATGTTGAAATTCTAGCCCCTAAGGTGATAGTAGGAGGAGATGGGGTCTTTGGGAGGTAATTCATCAGAGTGGAGTTGTCATGAATGGTATTAACACCCTATTAATCGGACCCCTGAGAGCTCTTTCTCTCCACCATCTGAGGATACAGTGAGGAGGCGCCATCTGCACACCAGGAAGCAGACCTTCAGCAAGACGCTGGATCTGCCGGCACCTTGCTCTTGGGGTTCCCACCCTCCTGGACTGTGAGAAATGAATTTTTTTTAAGCCACCCAGTCTATGGTATTCTGTTATAGCAGTGAGAATGGATGAGGACACATTTCAAATGAATCACTGATCTGTAATCAAAATCTGTAATCTGCAATCAAAAATTGTCCCAAACTTCTATAACACACTCCTTTCTTGTCAGATTGTGGAGTAATTGTAATTAAAGAATTGTTTGATCTAATATTTCATCACAAATAAATTAGTGGGCTGCTGTCAGAACATGGGGGAGATGTTAATAAATGTTCAAGAACAGAGAATCTAGTGTGGTCACCAACGCCACCATCTGGGTGGACTTGAGCAAGACACTAACTTTCCTGGGCTTCGGTCTCCTGCACTGCAAAGGTGGAATCCTAAGAATGTTCTTGTGAGAAATTAATGAGCTGAAGCATTTTGAACTCATAGAACAGTGCCTGGCACATAATAAGCATGAAAAATATATAGCTATCCCTTCATTAAAACACCGTGCCACATGTTTCAATAGGTACGATCCAAGAAAGAATCCTATGGTCAACTGTCCGGAAAGACAAACAAACTCAGAGTTTTTTCTACCAAATTCAGTACTTCTTAGAGCCTTTAAAATGCCGTATTTCAGGATGGTGACCCAGTAGGTGCCATTTGACACCAGGACCCTTCCTCATAGGACAATTCACAATACTAGTGTCATATAAAACAATGAATGAATCGCAGCTTCCTAGACTGTCTTCTAAGCCCAGACTGTCTAATATAATTGAGATTGCTTATTAGAATGTGAAAAACATTGACTGTGAAATATATAAACATTATTGAGGACTAAAATTTGCTAAGAATCTGGGACTACTTAATATTCCTAAGGTCTCAAATTTCAGGAATGCTGCCCATGTCAGTTTTTACATCACTTACCCGAGACCCCTTTTCAGGAATGCAATGGCAAACAGAGCAATCTCTTCCTCCGCAAGGACCAACGTATTTCTTTCCACTCTGGAAAGTGAAGCATCTTATTTAGCATACCAGTACTCATCATTTAACTGGATACATAATACATACATTATAACAAGCACTCTTGGTTTACCTTTGACTCCATGAGAAGAAAAGACTAATCTTGACATATATAAAGATGGAGAACTTACACAATGGCTTAATAAAAGGGAGGGTTGATTATATGAGCAAGAAGCTTCCAAAACTGAGGATGCTGAAGGAAAATAAGTCTCCTTCTGAAGTCGCTTTGCTTTAATTAGAATCTTCTGCAGTTTCTCTCTAGGTAATTTATTAAGTTATGAACAGTGTAAACTGTGTGGTTAGGCAAACCATAAATAGACAATGGAGTCTAGTTTAAATGAAAAGCTTGGCTTTTCTTCAGGACCCTTGTTGTTTTGTCTACAAGATCAGCTAGGGTGTGTCTCCTCCCTCATCGAACTGTCCTTTGTAGGACAATTCTGCTTCACATCCTTGGGCTTAAAATTAAAATTGTTGTTCCCACAATTTGCTGAGACTCCAAGATGCTTTGTCAAACAGAAACTCCTGAACTTGAATAATTTGGACGTTTTCCCCACTTTTGGTAAACTTTTCAACACTCTCTTTAGAGCGTCATTACACACACACACACACACACACACAAACACACACACACAAACACACGCCCTTTGGGAAGAATCAGCTCCTGGTTCTCATGAATCCTAATCACTATATCCAGAGTCATCATCCACTTCCATACAAAAGCATAGTCCCAGAGTACTATTTCCATAAGCAAATCCCTTAACAGCAATCACCATGACGCCCCTGCAATGAACATGAGCACTGAGCCGGCATTCCCAGGCTGGGCCTGCCAGCAAGGAGGGAGCGGTGGTTTAGGCCCCTACGTAGTGGAAAAAGCACCTCTAGGTGCTAGGACCTGAGGGCATGGATAAGAATATCAAGAAAGCATCAGAGATAAGCTTCACCTGGTTCATGATCTGGTCTAGCCGTCATTGCAACATTTATACATTGACTGTATAATTTCATGATTGATCAAACTTTTTTAACTTAAGGCTATAAACTTAAGCCTTTAGATCAATGTATAATGGAAAAACATAAAACAATGAAATTGACATTTATAGTTCTCATAGAAGACATATATACATATGTATGTGTGAACGCATATGAATATATGTGTATAAATGTGAATATACATATATGTATACATATATATGAACAGGTGCATGTGTGTGGGAGGGAAAAGAGTCTATCCAGCATATATTATTTTTCTTTTCAATCACACAATTTAGACTTATTTTTTGGAGAACAATATGCTCAGATACAATCCAAAAGAAAATATCTTTAAGCATTAATTTTAAAAAGACATCTTTATAAACAATATTCTCTTAGATCATTAAAAGCACACAAGAATTTAAAGCTTGACAAGAGCCAAGCAATTAGATAATTTAAGTTTAAAAATGTATTTGAAGTTTCAGAAATATATGCCTCTTGAGTTTTGAGTAGCATTGTTATCTATAAATGCAGAAATATTAAGTTCAACACCCTGATAAGGTTAAAAAAAAATTAAATACCCGGGGCCAGGTCGGGACAGCATGAAAGCACTTAAAGTAACTAGACCGAATACTTGGGTTCATTTAAGGTTGGGCTCCATTACTATGTGTTCACTGAAATATCAAAACAACTAGAGGAAAAAAGGACTAAGGTCAGTTGATTAGATGGTTTGATAATAAGCACAAGTTTGTTATTATTATTTCTTTGCTTATTTTTGCCAAGCATCACTGAGATGTTTACAGCAAAATTATGTTTCAGGAAAGAATCAGTTTAAAATAGATTAGCAGATTCTAATTAAAAAAAAAAAAAAAAAAAAAAAAAAAAACCAGAAATTGTCACAAACCAAGCTTTGAATTGTATC